>CM074939.1:17437747-17451164 GCA_037576815.1 Pangasius larnaudii | reverse complement strand
CACACACTCGCTATAATCACCATCTAACTATAATCACACACTCACTATAATCACCCATTAACTATAATCACACACTCGCTATAATCACCATCTAACTATAATCACACACTCACTATAATCACCCATTAACTATAATCACACACTCGCTATAATCACCATCTAACTATAATCACACACTCACTATAATCACCCATTAACTATAATCACACACTCGCTATAATCACCATCTAACTATAATCACACACTCACTATAATCACCCATTAACTATAATCACACACTCACTATAATCACATTAACTATAATCACACACTAACTGTCATCACACACTTACTATAATCACACACTCATTACAATCACAAACTCGCTGTAATCTCGCATAATCACACACACATTATAATCACACACTCACTATAATCATTTGAAATTATGTCTTTTACCATGTTTTAAAATTGCTTTAGTGTCCATTTTCCTCAGAGAGACTTCTCATTCCTGTGATGCAATTACCTGCAAATTCTTTGGAAGCAGAGCCTCGGATCTCAGCTTTGGAGTGTGACGGGACAAAACGAAGTGCACTCCTGTGTATGTCTTGACCCCACAAACACACAGTCTCAGTTTAGGAAATTTCTGAGAAAGTCAAAATTCTGCATATTCTTACTGTTGGTTGCTGGGATCAAACCGTACACAAGCGCAAGTTTGGGCTAAATATCACACCCAGAAGCTGAGATATGAGGTTTAATTTTCTGACAAACTCCAGTCAATAAAATATACAGGTTTAGGGCACACTGATTTCTACACTGAGCGTAACCACTCACTCGATATAATAACACACTACAATCACACACTCACTGTAATCACCCACATTATTATGAATTCACTACAATGACACATTCAATATAATCATACAATCATTATAATTACACACATGCTATAATCACACTGTAACGGAGAGCCCAGTGAGGCAGTGTATGGATCCAGAACAACCAAAGAAGTGATTGAAAACTTGGGGGAGGGCGCCCTCTGCTAGCTAGGAGGAGAAATGTCCGTGATGGATGTTATCATGCCTCACAAATCCGAACTCTCCCTGCGATGGGAACTTCCTCTGGCTCTGGGAGCTAGATGATCAGGGTGTTCTCTATGGAAGTCAGAGATTATTGAAGTTTATCGTTGGTAGGAACCAGTGAGCATTCTTCAGGCTCATAGCCCTTCCAGACCACCTGGTAGTACAGGGTGTTGCTTCACCGCTTGGAGTCGAGGACATCCTTGACGCTGTAGGCTGGTGTTCCCAAAGGAGGAGGTGGTTCATCTTCAGTCACCTGACTGGAAGAAGTTACAGACAACGAAGATTTGAGTAGTGAGACTAACTTACACGAGACTGGATTAACTTGTTTTATTATTTTAAATGGGCCTAGGAAACAAGGACTTAACTTTCGTGATAGTAACTTGAGCCAGAAATCTCTGGCGGAAAACAAGCCACATTCAATAAGGGTTGACGTGAGTGATGTTGACGTACAGCTTGGTTCTTCTGATGACTTCTGATGCAGTCGTACATAAGCCGCCTCCCACTTTGTCTGGGGAGTTTTTTTCAGCATCATTTTCACCACTGCTAAAATTACACTTCTATCCTTTTTCTCTGCAATAGAAACTAATAAACATTTGAAATGCGTTCTGGTGACAGGTCTTAAAAACACGACTGTAGCTCAGACATTGGCGATCTAATGACCTACGCAGTATTTTCCTCCAGCCTGCCGCCTCATCAAGCCGATTTTATTGCATTAATATGTCTGAAAGATGGCGATGTGACACTGAGCCTGCTGTTCTCTCTGTGCTCTGATGAACTAAATCCCGTTATCAATGTTTTAAAAAAATTATCTCCATTAACAAGAATGGCAGTTTCAAAAATATGGAAAACTCTATAAATCATTGCATCAGCTTGACGATCGAGGCAAACCTGACATATGAATTGCTGTATACTCACAGTGCATTATGGGTAAAACACATGGCACCTCAAAATTAACTGGTATTTTAAAAAAAAAAGTGTTTTATCATTTGGGATGTTTTTTAAACTACTGTCTCACATGGATACTGTAAAGATTTACACCTTCCAAAAACAGTTTATACCCAAATCTCACTCTGGCTTCAGTCTTTCATCTCACCTGGATTCTGTAGATTTGTGTCTCAGTGCTGCTGCTGTAATCATGAAGACTGTCCTGTGCTCATCCCAGGACTCTTCTTTACAATCTGCTCATCCTGAACATCCTTTAAGTACACTTAGTACTGTGTGTTTTTACTCTTCTACACCTGTATTCTGTAATGATTTATAATCTCACTCTCCGGTGTCACCCAGAAGAGGACACGTTCCCTTTTTAATCGAGTTCTTCTGGAGAGTTCCTCATCATGTCCTCTCAGGGAGTTTTTCCTCACCGCCGTCTAAGGCTTGTGTTTTTTCCGGACTCACGGCCGTTTGAGCTCAGAGTTTGCTACAATTGTTGGAGAGTGAAAGTTGTGTTTGAGCTCATGAGTGGTCTAGAGAACTGATCCCTGGTCCTCTTGAAAATGATGACATGCCATTCATCCAAAAAGCGCCAGGAAAATAATAAATAAAAAACAAGAAATATTGTGCGTTACACAAGTGTACTGTGAAGTGATCCACAATACAGAAGGAATTCTTCTGTGTGGAAGCAAACCTGCGATAAGAATCGGTCCTGAGTGCGGAAAAAGCACTAAGACTGAGTACTGATATGTAAAACACCGATACGTAAATGGCACCAACTGAAGCATTTCAATTACAGAGTACCAAAAAGTGTCAGAAAAAAATCTCGCTGCCTGTTTTTGATACTCCGGACAAAATCTACATAATAAAGTATCATGTAGAAAAAAATATTATCATCTAAATATTATCAGAAGTGTTAAATATTTAAAAAGGAAAATAAAGGCAAGTGACTTCAGAGTCTGACTGGCGTGAAAATAATGATATGCTTCGTAAAATTCGAACAGTTCCCACTGCAATGAATGACTTAAACTTGCAGTTGCGAAATCACGTAATGCATCAAACCTGATAAAGCATCTGATTAAACACGTGATTAATCTTCGTTGAGAAAATGTTGGACTGCATGAAGAGCATCACTGCTCTGTCGTCACCGGAGATGAGAGAAAACGGGCGAAACACACCGCAACACAGACACAAACGTTAACTGAAGAAATGCCAGTTACCGGTGATCAATTAATTAATTATTAATTATTAAAATGATTAATCATCAATTAACTGAACTTTTGCCAAACAAATTCACGTTTGTCAGTGTGAGAACATGTTTGAATTTGGCAAACACCCAGCCATATTGTTGTCACCTCACGGTCACGCTGTGGCCATGTGCATTAAAATTAAATAATAAATGTATTCAATTAATGTTCTATTAATCAAGAACAATTACGAGAGACAGAACAACATGCAAAACAACGTCAAATTCAAGCTCAGCATCATAAAGCGACACAAAACAGCACCGACTGTGTGAGCAAATCTCTTTTAATACAAAATATTAAAATTTCAAATCAGACCACGGAAGCTTGTCAAAAATTAAAACTTTTAGCCTAGCTAGATCATCTCAGATTATAAGACACATTTACAGTAAATATTTCTGTTAGATTTGCTTCATTACTCACTCGTCTCTTCTTTATATTAATTATAATCATATTATTATCATTTATTATTATTATTATTATTATTATTATTATTATTCAGATTATCATCTATCTTCTTCTTTGCCATGATAAAAAATAAACACACCGGAGTCTGGACAGGTAACGCCGTACCTGTGCTCTAAATTCTACGTTCTCAACACTGTTAAGAAAACTTACAGGACCCACATGATGAAGTCTTGAAGTTCGTACCATTTTCCGAGACTTCAAGGTTTAAGACAACAGAGATTCAGTGTGACGATACTGAGAAGGTGAGGAAGTCGAAATGTCATCGACAAAAATACTGTTTCTCCTTCCGTAGGCGTCGTTAGGCTTTGAGGATTTCTGCGGGTTTTCGAGAGGAACGTGGGTTATAATAATTAATGTGTGCTTTTTCTTTTTTTTTTTTCTTTTTTTTAAACACACAATAAAGGGACATTATGGCCATTTTATCAGCAATTACTAAAGCTAAAAAGATTTCCCTTGAGACTATTATTTAAAAAAAAAAAATGCTCTTGCTGATCATCTGCCTGTTTAAAGGAATAGTTTGGAGGGAAAAAAAATCGTATCTACACAGTTTTTCTAGCCGATCAGTCAAAACATTTTGGTGTCTGAAGTTTGTTTTTTTATATTAATGATTAATGCAGCTAATAATAACTGAAGTCTATCCAGCAGCAGAACGTAAGCTCTATCGTAACCTGGTTTACGAACTACTTATGAACGATTGCACCGAGTGACGGTTTTAATGCAGCCTTACACTGTAACGTAAAATTTACAGTGCAAACAAAAAGACTCGCTAATTCGATAATCATTTCTTTATGTGCGAGGTATTTAGTGGCCCGTGATTATAAATATCAACGTAAAAAGCACTGATGTGAAGGCGCACATCAGGTCAAGTCAAATGAAAACATTTTATCGTTAATGCTAATAAAGTTGCGTCATTCTGTCGTTATTCAAATACAGATTAAGTTTCTTAATTATCTTTTGTTGTTGTGGTTCATCACTAAAATGCTGTTGTTGCACAAGAGCCCAAGCCGAGCATTTATACTGTTTGTTGACATATGAACACATTTAGGATGCATTTTAATGCATTTTACACACTATGACTACACCTGAAAATGCATGACACTTCATAGCTTTTATTTTTATTAAACCAATGACATTCTTTAATGTTAATGTTAATAATGCGTAATAACGATCGCTATAACCTTGAGTAGTGTACGTTCCTAAATATTCCTCTTGCATTAGAACTTGTTATGAATGTGTTCAGAGTTGACTATATGGCTACAGCTTTCACTGGAAATTGTTACTTAGTACTTCCTGTTTATACCGGATCGTGTTTCTGATTGGCCGGTGATGATGAAA
Organism: Pangasius larnaudii; assembly: GCA_037576815.1. Classification (NCBI taxonomy): domain Eukaryota; kingdom Metazoa; phylum Chordata; class Actinopteri; order Siluriformes; family Pangasiidae; genus Pangasius; species Pangasius larnaudii. Next base: position 17,446,126 of record CM074939.1, on the reverse strand, counting down.
TACGATCACTTTACGCACTACTAGTCATGAAGTAATCTATGTTGAAATTCTACACAGGGTTAGTTTTGAAATTCTTTCCCGGTACGCATTAGAAGCGAATTTACGATCTGACCTTACGATCAAACTTACTTTCAATCTTTTAATGTGATTTCGGACACTTCCTGTCATCTATAAACATGAACGAAACACCAACATGCTATGGGAGCGGCCATCTTGGTATGACCAAGCAGGGAAAAAAAAGCTCTTTGTCCAGGATAAATAAAGACTCTTGTTGCTATTTTACAAATTTGTTTAATCAAAATGAAGCTAAATTGAAAAATATTGAAAATTAAGTGTTGAGTATGGATTTGTTAAGATTTCAGGTGACAGACTTTTTAGCTAACTAATTGTTAGCCTCGCATTAGGCTTATGGACTAATCCTGATTACGGATCTTCCCCAAACTATTCCTTTAACCGTTTCATACCTCAGGCTGATGAATATGAATTTGATATGAAACCTGGAGTGCGTCACTGAGCAACGACGACGGCTCTCGACACTTCAGGAAGCTCTTTTTAAAAAATATATATATTTAAGATATTCTTTATTGAGGATTAGGACATGCATATCCCTGCTTTAATCTTAATTAGAGTAGGTGGAGCTTGTGACGGGTAAAACGCAGCTCGTCGGTGGCCATAACAGAGGTCACTGACGTGAATTTCCGCCCACTGTCCTTTGGGATATGCAAATTAGGATGTAATGATATGTAAATATTAATGAGTGTGCACATTGTAAAGCCTATATGAGACTAAACGAAGCGATCTCTTTCTTCCTCGTGCGGGACGGAGAGGTGCGATGTGTGATATCCTCGTTAGGCGTAGGGAGCGAGGGGAGTGCACTCGGAAGGGCGTTTTTTTTTTGTTGTTGTTGTTGTTCTTGTTGTTTTTTTTTTCTGGAGAAAGAGCACCTGATTTGGTTTGGAAGAATTAAGGGGTTAAAGTTCAAGTTCAAATCCCCTTCTTCTCTTTTACACACACACACACACACACACACACACAAACACAGCTTTCAGGCGAATGCTTGAGAGAGATCAGATGTCTCTCTCTCTCTCTCTCTCTCTCTCTCTCTCTCTTTCCCTTTATATCGAGAGCCCGTTTGATCGTCTCGGTTCTCTCGCTGAGGCAGGGATCTGTGTCCCGGATCCTCCGTGAGTCTGTTAGAGGACGTTCTGTCCTCATTCCCGTCTCCGTTCAGAAAATATCCGGACACATATTCCAGTTCTGTCTCTCTTTGGCCTCCCAGTAACCCCCTTTATACAAGAAGTTCATCTCTCCGGTCACAGGGTCCGTCCTCTGATGGAACCAGAGAGGCTTGTAGCCCTCGTAGTCCCGACCTGCGACACACACACACACACACACACACACACACGTAGTGTACACAGGAATGTCAAACTACTTCTTTATTCTTATCAATTTACAAATACAAACGCTTCCAGAACTAAAGGTTAGATCTAGCACTCTAAAGGGTTCTTCAGTTTGTCCCTCTGTAGGAGCCCTTAAGCCTCCTTTTCACTGCTTCTTTTAACCCTTTACTGCATGGTGTTGCCATATGGCAACAATTAATTTATCTCCAAATTTATGACAGGCAATAATACAAAACTAATATTTTTCTATATAACTGGAAAAAGGGGGCTTTAACTTTGACAAAGCAAAAAAAAAAAAGCCATGTCACATGACCAGGAAGTGCTGTTTGCACTTCCTTTCCTGCAATCACATGGTATGGTGAAGGTCATCATTAGATTCCTCTCATAATCGAATAATTTTTCAATATTTAAAGGAAATGATTTATACACAATCTGATCGAAGTTAATTTGTTTGTCATTTAAACAAGTCTATATTCTAGTATTCTGTTAAAAGGTAAAATGTAATTGTTGCCATATGGCAACATATGAGTGTTTTAAATCTCACATTTATGCATGCTTCAGATTTTAATACATTTGTGCACACTGTCGAGGCTACAAGGGACTGATGAAAATTAGATTAAAAAAAAAAAAGAACTAGGGCTTCAGAAGAAAAACAAGTAGAGTGGGAAAACAAAAGGAAAGAATGAAAAAAGAAAGACAGTCACTGAGAGTTTAGAAGAAAAATTGAAAAAGTAGAAAAGCAGGAATTAGGAAAAGGAAAAAATTCCTGAATGAGTGACTCAGGCTTCAGATGAAAAACTGAATAAAGGAAAAAAGCAAAAGAGAGAAAAAAAGAAAGAAATAGACAGAGAAAAGGGAGAAAGAAAGAAAGAAAGAAAGAAAGAAAGACAGAAAGAAAGAAAGAAAGAAAGAAAGAAAGAAAGAAAGAAAGAAAGAGAAAAAGTGACTGGAGCCTCAGAAGAAAAACTGAAAAAAAGGAGAGCAAGAATCTAGAAAGAATGGAAAGAAAGAAGAGAGAAGGGAAATAAGGGAACGGATAAAACAAGACAAAGAAAAAGAAATAATATGATAAATAGAATGTGGGAAAAAAAGGAGAAGGAAAAAGCAAGGATGAGGAGTGAAAAAGGAAAGAAAAAGAAAAATAGTGGGAGGTTGGGAGAACAAGACCTGAATGAGAGAAAGTTTTAGAGAAAGAAAGAAAGAAAGAAAGAAAGAAAGAAAGACAGAACAAGAAAAAAAGGAGAATGAGACAGAACAAATAAAAGAAGAAAAAAGGAAAGAAAGATTAAGAGACTAGGGCCCTACAGTGTGTGTGTGTGTGTGTGTGTGTGTGTGTGTGTGTGTGTGTGTGAGTGTATGTGTGTGTGTTATAAACCTGACACATTTATTTCACTAACACAGACATTAGAAATCAAACTGAGTAAAACGTTCTGTGTAGCATCAGTTCCCACGCAGTTTAGGTTCTCCAAAGACTGACGGTTATATGTTTAACTCAAATCTGATGGAATAATAAAAACAATAATAAAAACTCGACCTCTTTAACGTTAGAACAAACTGCTGCTGCGAGGAGGAAAATTACGACCAGCAGTGAAAAATATGGCTCTAAAGGCTCTATCTAGAACCTTATAACTGAGATTTTCCCATTCATTAAGTTCATTATGGTTCCCAGTAGAACCCCTTTAGAGGCTGGAATCCTTAACCATCCAAAGCGTGTGGCATTATAATGAATAAGAGTTTCTGTGTGTGTGTGTGTGTGTGTGTGTGTGTGTGTGTGTGTGTGTGTGTGTGTGTGTGTTATTTAATTTTGGTTTTCTATTTTGTTGCTGGGTTCTGACGTGGGTTAGTTCTAGATGTGTCATGAGTTCCAAATGTGTGCACTGTGTTGTTGATAGGTTTTAGGATCTAGATGTGTACAATGTGTTGTGAATTACGTACTTTAGGTTCTAGAGGAGTGTGTGTTGTGATGCTGGTGTGAACTGTGTTCTAGATAAATGTGATTTTTCTAGAAGTGTTCAATGTGTTGGTAATGTGTGTCAGGTTCTAGATGTGTTGTGATGCTGGTGAGAAATGTGTTCTAGATAAATGTGTTGGTAATGTGTGTCAGGTTCTAGATAAATGTGTTGGTAATGTGTGTCAGGTTCTAGATAAATGTGTCAGGCTCCAGATGCATGTGTTGTGATGCTGGTGTGAAGTGTGTTCTAGATAAACATGCTGGTTCTTTAAGTGTGCAACTGCAATTGAGTGCAAAATTGCAATTTTAGGTTCTACATGTGTTGGGTTCTAGCATGCACAGCTCCAGATGTGGATGTTGTGCTGGTAATGTGTGTCAGGCTCCAGATGCATGTGTTGTGATGCTGGTGTGAACTAGGTTCTAAATAAATGTGTTGGTTCTAAAAGTGTGCCACTGCAATTGAGTGCAAAAGTGCAATTTTAGGTTCTAGATGTGTTGGGTTCTAGTATGCACAGCTCCAGATGTGGATGTTGTGTTGGTTATGTGTGTCAGGTTCTAGATGTCTGTGGGGTGTCTGACATTTTTTGGGTTCTGGATTGTGACGAGTTTTAGATGTCTGCACTGCATTTTAGTGATGTGTTTTAGGTTCTAGATAAGAGAACTAATTATTAAAAAATTATTTTCTACAGATTTTTATTTTAATGTTCTTTCTGGTGATCTTTTAGCACAAATAAATATTCTAACTGTTGGGTTCTTGATGTGTGCATTGAGTTGTAAATGAGGCATTTTAGGTTCTAGACGTGTTGCTGATGTTGATGTGTTGGTTTCTAGAAGTATGTCAGGTTCTAGATGTGTGTTGTCTTGGTATGTTTTGGGTTCTAGATGTGTGGGTCTGGTTTTAGGTTTTAGATATAATGCTGGGGTGCTGAATTGCTGGGTTCTAGATAAGTGACTTATTTATTGGGTTTTTTTTTTCTAATTGTTTTTCACAATTATTTTCATTCAAAGATACCACCAAAACAAAAAGAAAATAATTGTGAAAAACAATTAGAAAAAAAAAAAAATCAATAAATAATTCACTTATCTAGAACCCATTCTAATTGTCGTGTTCTATATGTGTGCATTGGTTTTGTGAAGTATGTCAGGTTCTAGATTTATGCACTGAGTTGTGAATTAAGTATTTTAGATTCTAGATGTGTTGTGTTGGGTTCTAGTATGCACAGCTCCAGATGTGGATGTTGTGTTTGTGATCTGTTGGGTTCTAGATGTGTGTTGGACTGGGTTCTAGTATGCAGGGGGGGGGGGGTGAAGATTGTGGGGTTCTAAACTGTTTTGATTCTAGATAATGTGTTGGGTTCCAAATGCTTGCACTGTATTGGGGATATGTTTTAGGATCTAGGTATATGCACTGTGGTGTGTATGAGGCATTTTAGGTTCTAGATATGTGCTGCTGATGTTGATCTGTTGGGTTCTAGATCACTATGCAAGGCTCCAGATATGTGTGTTGTGTTTGTGATACTGGTTAGGTTGTAGACATTTGTTGTGTGATTGTTCTGTGCCGGGTTCTATATGAGCATGTTGAATTGTAGTTGTTTGTGTTTGGTTCTAAATGTTCCTCGTCTGATCAGTCAGCAGGAGGGCAGTGTTGGTGTTAGAACTTTCTGGGCCAAAAGTGATTAGAACCAAAAGTGCCTACACACACATACACACAGACACTGGGAGAACCGTAAGTAGTAAACTGCGAGCACATGGTGAGATCTCCATTACAGATCACTGCTGGATCTGCAAAGAACCGTAGACACGTCACACTCGCATGCTCACACACACACACACACACACACACACACACACACACACATGTAGCTGTACATGGACGAGTCCAGGTACTAGAACTCACCAGAGTCAAGCTCACACTCTGAGAACCGGGAGGAGAAAAGAGAGACACATGATCATAATAACATCACTACAGGACCAAGTTCTCACAATAAGAACACACACAGTATTACACGTTCTGTCAGTGGGGCAACTCTAGAACCTGGAAGTGGAGATGATGAGGAGAACGCTGTCCAAACTGATCAGGGGCAATGTTTCTACGTCATGTTGAGAAGAACCTTCAGCACCAGACTGATCCAGCCACAGTTATCACACCTCCAAAGAAAATCTCAGCGAGGTGTTCCGTTCCAGATGTGCGTTTTGTGTTCTAGATAAATGTGTTGATTTCTAGATGTGGGTCATGCTGTAGCATTTTTGATAAATTTGTCGGGTTCTAGAGGTGTACTTTGTGTTAGGTTCTTGATGTGAGTTTTGTGTGGCTCATGTGTCTGGTGTTCTAGATAAATGTGTTGTTCTGGATGTTTGTGTCATTATGTGCGGGTGATGTGTAGTAAGTTCTAGATAAATGTGGTGGGTTCTGGAGGTGTACATTGTTTTGGTAATATTTGTTAGGTTCTAGATGTGTGTTTTATGTAGCTCACGTGTACAATGTTCTAGATAAATAGATAAATAGTGTTTTGGATAAATTTGTCAGGTTCTAGAAGTGTGCATTGTGTTAGGCTCTTGATGTGAGTTTTGTGTGGCTCATGTGTATGGTGTTCTAGATAAATATGTTGTTCTTGATTCTAGGTTCTAGATTTGCATGTAAGCTGCCATGAAATGCGTTCTAGATAAATGTTTTGGGTTCTGGAGGTGTGCATTGTTTTGGTGATATTTGTGTTCTATATAAATGTGTGGTTCTAGATGCTAATGTTGTGTTGATGATGCGTTAGGTTCTAGATGTGCATGTTATACAGTTGTCGTGATCTGTGTTCTAGATAAATGTTTGTTCTGGGTGTGTGTCTTGTTCTGACAAAGTGTTAGATTTTCGTGTGGTGCTTGACTTTTTTTGGGTTCTGACATGTGTTGGGTTCTGACATGTGTTGGGTTCTAGGTGTGTGTTGATCATGTATGCAAGCTTCTAGATGTGTGCACCAATTTGTGAATGATCTATTTAAGTTCTAGATATGTGTTGTGTTGCTGATGCTGATGTTTTGGGTTCCTGATAATTATGCAGGGTTCCAAATGCTTGTGATCTGTGTTTGGTTCCAAATGTCTGTAAGATGTCTGACATTTGTTGGGTTCTAATGTGTGCACTGTTTTGTGAATGATGCATTTTAGGTTCTAGATATGTGTTGTGTTGCTAATATGTGCGTCATGTTTGTGAAATGTTTTGTGTGGCTTGTGTCATTTGGGTTCTAGATGTATGTTTTGTGTCCACCTTCCAGATTACCTGTAGATGTCTTATTTGTTGTCTTGTTGCTGTGCGTGTGTGTGTGTGTGTGTGTTAGGTTCTAGAGTATGGAACTGTGTTGCTGATGTGTGCTTGGTTCTAGATAATGTGTTGGGTTCCAAATGTTTGCACTGTATTGGGGATATGTTTTAGGATGTAGGTATGTGTACTGTGGTGTGTATGAGGCATTTTAGGTGCTAGATTTGTGATGAGTTGATGATGTTGATCTGTTGGGTTCTAGATCACTGTGCAAGGCTCCAGATATATGTGTTGTGTTTGTGATATTGGTGAGGTTCTAGACATGTGTTGTGTGACTGTTCTGTGCAGGGTTCTATATGAGCATGTTGAATTGTAGTTGTTTGTGTTTGGTTCTAAATGTTCCTCGTCTGATCAGTCAGCAGGAGGGCAGTGTTGGTGTTAGAACTTTTAGAACTTAGTTTTATTTGTTGTTGTTTTGTTTGTGTGTGTTTGTTAGGTTCTAGAAGTTGGAAGTATGTTGCTGAGGTGTGCCGGGTTCTGGATGAATATGTTATTTATAGGTGTGTGTGTCATATTTGCACTGCTCTTGCTACAACCAACAGCTTTCACACAACTTATTCAAGAGAACCATGTGAGAAACCGTCAACTGATATCAAACGCAGGAGACATCTAGAACCTGAACTGCGAGTGTTCTCCAGCTGGTTCGGGACTTAACTTTATTTCTGAACTTTTATAAACTCCTTACTGAATGTGAAAGATGTGACCCTGGTACAATATGTCTTGTTCTAGATCATTTAAGATTATGAAGTTCCTCATGTTCTTTGTCCTGACTCTCGCTGGAGAATTTCTCATGAATAAATGTGACAGACAGGCCGGACAACACCTCGTGTGTGTGTGTGTGTGTGTGTGTGTGTGTGTGAGAGAGAGTGTTCTAGACAGGTTCTCTGTTCCGGTTCTCACCTTGGTCCATGGCGTCGGACGCCTCTGCCTCTCTCCTCCTCCTCACAGCTCTCTGTTTCTCCTCCAGTCTCTGTTTCTCCATGTTGGCTTCATCCCATCGTCCCTCCTCCATCAGACGCTGGTCGGGCCGCAGACGGCTGTCCGTCACACACACGCCGTCCTCCTCCTCGTTCAGCGTGAGAGCCAGCGACGAGAAGAAGTACATGTTCTCCGCGTTCTCTCTAACAGAACATACAGAGAGATGAAACGATTACAGATGTGTTTATATATAAATCCGGTGTTTGTGTGTTGTGTTTGTTACTGATTTAGATGTAGTTTTACTAACAAGCCTGTGTGTGTGTGTGTGTGTGTGTGTGTGTGTGTGTGTGTGTGTGTGTGTGTGGGTATCTGTAACCGTGGCAACGTTATATCACGTAGGAATGATGATATTGTTATTTCGCACAAGACTAGTGTCGGTGATGTATTTTAGGTTCTAGCGGTGGGTGTTGTGATGAGAACGTGCACCGTGTTCTGGATAAACGTGCTGGTGTCAGGATGTAGGAGTCATGATCACGTGTAGAATGTAAAAGTGTTCATTGTGAGTGTCCGTGTGTGTGTGTGAGTGTGTGTGTGTGTGTGAGTGTGTGTGTGTGTGTGTGTGTGAGTGTGAGTGTGAGTGTGTGTGTGTGTGAGTGTGTGTGTGAGTGTGTGTGTGTGTGTGCGAAAGAGAGTGTGTGTGTGTGGGTGTGTGTGTGTGAGTGTGTGTGTGTGTGTGAGTGTGTGAGAGTGTGTGTGTGTGTGTGTGTGTGTGTGTGTGTGTGTGTGTGTGTGTGTGTGTGTGTGTG
>CM074939.1:17408240-17418240 GCA_037576815.1 Pangasius larnaudii | reverse complement strand
ATAAACACACATAAACACACATAAATTCACAAATAAACACAAATAAACACAAATAAATTCACAAATAAACCCTAATAAACACACATAAACACACAAATAAAGACACAAACACAAATAAACACAAATAAACACACACATAAACACACACATAAACACACAAATAAACCCTAATAAACACACAAATAAACACACATAAACACACATAAATTCACAAATAAACACAAATAAACACACATAAACACACATAAATTCACAAATAAACACAAATAAACACACAAATAAACACAAATAAACACAAATAAATTCACAAATAAACCCTAATAAACCCTAATAAACACAAATAAACACACATAAACACAAATAAACCCTAATAAACACAAATAAACACAAATAATTACACAAATAAACACACAAACACACAAATAAATACAAATAATTACACAAATAAACACACAAATAAACACAAATAATTACACAAATAAACACACAAACACAAATAAATACAAATAATTACACAAATAAACACACAAATAAACACAAATAAACCCTAATAAACACAAATAAACACACATAAACACAAATAATTACACAAATAAACCCTAATAAACACAAATAAACACACATAAACACAAATAATTACACAAATAAACACACAAACACACACAAATAAACCCAAATATACACACAAATAAACAAACACAAAAACAAATAAATAAACAGAAATAGTCACACAAATAAACACAAATATAAATTCTCCCAAACATCTGAAAGAAAGTCTGGCTTCTTTGTCTTTCTTTCTTTCTTTCTTTCTTTTATCTATTCCTCCTTTCATTTCTTTCTTTTTCTTTCTTTCTTTATGCCTGTGTGTTCTTTCTTTCTTTTATCCACACCACCTTTTCTCTCTTTCTATCTTATAAATATCAACATAAGCACGTGAGTACTTTAATAAACGATTAATAAACCAGGCCCACTGTGTGTAATATTTACTTTACATAAATACACCCCTCCCCCCCCCCCCCATTCTCTAGGTGCCAATATTTTTGGATTCCGTTATAGAAGAATCCCGAAGGTACCTGCAGCGTCCTTCAGTGATAAACTATAATGCGCCTCTCTCGGATCTCACGTTTTGCTTTTGAGGTGTATATATATATATATATATTAGGAGTATTAATTAATTAACCATGGCTGTTTATGAGTTACGAGCTGTAAGAGAACCCGCAGAACCCGCAGAACCCGCTTCATTTTAGATTCAGCCCCATGAGCAGAGGCAAGACGAGCACCAAGGACAGGCACCAGAATAACATCATCACATGACCTCTCAGTGCGGCGCTGATCACGAGGCATCTCCTCGCATTCGCCTCAGCACAGAACCTCGCGCTCTACACCACAGCGCTCTACAATTCTCGACTCTGATTGGTCAGGAGGTGTTGATTCATTTTCTACAATTTGTATTAATGCGCTTGTTCTTGTACGTTATCGTTTCTATAGTAACAGCTCATTCACAGGGACCTGCACGGTGGACGTTCCACGAAAAACATAGTAGTAAAAAAATCTGTTATTTCTTATAACATTTATGGAAGGAGTCTCCAGTGTCAGCGCTTTGTAACAATCAGAGGTAAAGCTACGACGTTATGTTTTCCGACATCTTCAGGACAGACGAGTTTACGAGGTTTTTTTTTTGTTTTGTCTTATAGAGGAAAAAAAGGCGAGAGTGAGGAAACGACTGTTTATAGCTACTGTAACAAAAAAAAAAATGGCGTTCCACAAAACGAAATGTAACTATAAACGGACAAAAAGTACGACATGCTGTACTTTAACAGGTAAAAATTGTAATTGTTGGAAAAGCATTGGGTTTTTTTTTTAGCATTAAAAAAAAAGGGTTTAATTCCTTCAGTATTCAGCACTGTGCAATAGTTTTGGCACCCTAAATGTTTTCATATATGTTTGAATTTTAGACGCATGTTGTTAAAGACATTAAGTAAAACTGTTATGAGAAATAATACATTTTATTTGTTATTAATAAATAAATAGATAGATAGATAGATAGATATCACAATTTCTTTTTATTATTTCACAATTTTAAAGATTAAGTAGAAAATTTTAACATCAATCTGACGTTTGTAACGTTTATAAAATAAATAAATTTACTTATTTTTCTCTTCACTGTTAAATACTAATTTTATTGCTTTTCTAAAATACAAACATTATTTTTTTAAATACCAAAAAAAATAAATACATTTATTACAAATGTGCATTAATAATAAACAAACATTATTATTACTTAATTATTATAACATCTTTTATAATAATGTATAATACATCTTTATATGTTGTTTATAATTTTTTAATGCAGCTTGTGAGAAATAGATCGTGATACACATCGTGTATCGTAGAAACGCCTTTGAGAATCGTGATATATATATATATACACATCGTATCGCTCCGCCCTAATGCCAAATATGGATCTAATTTTTTTTGTTGTTCCTTACTGTGCAATTTTTCTATTTAAGAACTTTCCATTTTATTATTTTGAAAGCATCTTCAATTTTTGTGCCTAAGTACAAGATGTACCAAGTACAGCCTCCTAAAGGGTTCTTTGGGTCATCTGTCTGACAGAACCCATAAAATACAAAACACAACGATCTAAAGAACCCATGAGGAACCAAGAAACCAAGATTTATGTTCTACATAAGGTAATTATTTTAGAGAATAAACAGGGTTCTCTATAGGCTTGTAAAAAAATCCATAAGTATAGCTGTTACACATGCAGCTGAGCTCCATGACCTTCACTACAACCTTCATCTTCATCTCCACACACACACACACACACACACACACACACACTGCAGACAAGAAAACACAGCTGTCATTAGGAACATTATCTTCCAGAAGAAAAAGAGAGAGTGTGTGTGTGTGTGTGTGTGTGTGTGTGTGTGTGTGTGTGTGTGTGTTTGATTGATAGATTTGCTCGTACAAAAGGCCGGATACACAATTAAAACACATTACATGCTAATCATGTCCAGTCACAAAAGGTCAGACGGGGTTAATCACCCAAACGCTACTAATTTCCCGCTTTCATTAACAATCCTCACACACACACACACACACACACACACACACACACACACACACACACACAGCCTCTGTGAAAACTTTGAAGTAGCTTCTGTCTGTCTGATCAATAAACCAACAATTATTCATTTAACTGCACTTTACACTTAAAATAAGTCACTTAGCCAATTCATTCCCCGCTGTTGCTATTTACGTTAGTAAGATGACGCCTCCGATATGTTAGGATTGTTCGTAAGAAGTAGCTGATTTCTACTCAGATAAACTCGACACTAACTTGCTTTGTGTCCACGAATTAAGTCGAAATGTTGCGTCAGTGTTTCCGTGAGGAAAGTTGCTGGTATTCAGTGTCGGGTTCCGCAGCTGCTTCAGTGGATTTTCTGAGCTCCGCGTTCAGATGATTAAAATCAGCTGCGTGTAGTTCACACCTCCGAGGTTACCTACAGCGTCCAGACCACCGGCTTTAACACAAACTCACCTTTAACCCTGAAAACTACAACATCTGGGATAGAAAATGCGGACTGGCATTCTTCAAATGTAATACGCTGTAACCTAAAATCAAGACAGAATTTAAAACCGTAAAATAAAAGAGTAATCTGATGAGATCTGAGTGAGAAGATGAGAAGATGGCGAGTGTTTCTCGTATATCAGCGATATATCACTGCATGAATAGAGCTCGCTGTAATGATCTCATTAATCACTGGTTTAATTTAACAAAATGGCTTCCGCACTCATTATTCAGCAGCACATAGAATAGCACTTGATCCAGCGCAGCCTGTTATTTTACATTTTATTTCGTTTTTTATATCGCGCTCTGATATAAAGTTACTCGAGCGCAACTTAATGAAGCCACGAGACACTAAATGGAGGTGATGAAATCGTAACGTGTGAGCGGGATGTAGGGGATTTTATCGCACTTTTAATTCACTATAGTGTCAGAGTTTGTGTTAATTCGATGCTCTGCTGTAAAGAAAACGTCCACGGTGTGAAGGAAAATCTGACCTAGCGCTCATCTGCTACGCTTACAGAGAAACTTTACCTCCATTCATCACTTCATCCTGAAAATATTCACTGCTACAGATAAGCCGTGTCTCTGATTAAGACGCGTCTCCTCCCTTGTCCTCCGTGTGGAAAATAAAGGGATGATATTATTAATTATTAGTTCATTAGTAATTAATAGATAAAAATTAAAAAATAAATTCCAGCATGACATATTTGTGCTCATATCAAACTGTCAGACAGTGGAGCTGGACTTAATACTTCTCCTCACTCGAGCCAAGAGATAGATAGATAGATAGATAGATAGATAGATAGATAGATAGATGTTTTCTTTCAGCAGTTCAATAAACAATAGAAATTACAAGGAGACAGATTACAGTAGCCATATCACTCATCATCTTTTATGGAATAAAAAAGTCTGCAATTCTTACATTTAAAAGCTGCACTACGTATCAACATTTCTGGAAAAACGGATTTTAATTGATGCTTTTAATTGACGCTAATTGTGTTCGGGTCAGTGAGCTCAGGTTGAAAGCATGACGGCGGTGTTGAAGCCTTTCACATTTCAGCCTGGAAATCGTTCTGGAGCGGAGTGTTGTGGTGCCTGTGGCCTTTTAAGGGTCGGGTCCAGTCAATACGACTGCGCAGGAGGTTGCGTGGAACATATACCTCTTCCAGCTAACGCTAACAATCGATCGCATGCTATATTTAACTTTCCTCTAACAGCCTTGTGGTTCTGGGTAGTTATATCCGTCGACAAGACTTCATGTAACTAGGAGACTAAATTAAACATCATGATATCGTGTGTCTGATTATCGGCACATGAATCGCCCAACTTTAAAGTGCTCCTGAAATCAAAATCGGTGTTTTCCGAGCTTTTTGTATCAACACGACACTGTATCTAAAAAAAAAATAGCTGTGGATATTGAATATTTTCATTTCACTTCCGGGAAAGCTAAACATTTTTGATGACTCATCCTACAACAATCTTGTGTTCATCCAATTAAATGCGCTCTACAATGTATATGCCCCGCCCCTGGGGGGTGGGGGTGGGGGGGGCGTGTCTTGCTCTACAGTAGAGGCTTGTTAGCTTGTAACTCGGTTCGTCTGTATCACACACACACACACACACACACACACACACACACACACACTATTCCCTTTTCCAACTGAGAATAAATGGGTGGAGTTTATTCACGTGGAAGAAGGCGGAGTTTGAGTGACTTGAGTTGACTTTTTCCAGACGAGTGTTTTACTCCGATGCGATCTTGGACTGATGGAGAATTCCGTCCTTATTCCCCGTCTCCGTCAGTAAGAGTCAGTGATATCATTTTATCTCCCTTTCCAACGCATCAGATGTCTCCCGGCGACAACCTCGTGGCCCTCCGTCGCCATCGGCGACGCTGACGCTCGATCTCACCTCAAACGCGTACGCCATAACTCCAAACACACACGCCATCTCGTCGTCTAGGATTAAAGTCGTCCTGGTTAAAGCGGTCCAGCGTGGAGTATGAAACAGATGAAAAAAAAATTTCTCCATATTTAGCTAACTCAGAGAGTGGCGTATCTCTAAAGCTACTGGCATCCTACTATGTAGCAGTCAAGCGCTTCAACACTTCCTGTTTGAAAAGGAAATACGGAATCGACGTACGGAATCAAATCACCGCTCTCGAGAGGGGTTTCAAGCTACGAATGTTAAAAAATAAAAGCACATGTAGGGCTTTAGGACCCTGAGGAGCAGACGGCACTGTCCTGCCCCAGAACTGAGAGTGAAGTGTCACTTCTGTAATGAAGTGTTTCACAGTTAACACACACACACACACACACACACAACTATTAGTGTGATTAAAGAGACTAGCATACAAAAACAACGGAAGTTTAAAAACTCAGATCCCGCCCCTTGAGACACCCTACCTGTCAATCAAACCCCTTAAAATAAAAGAGAGAGAGAGAGAGAGAGAGAGAGAGAGAGAGAGAGACGAGTAAACGCGGTCTACCTCGGAGGCAGGCGAAATTGAGGAAGCGGCAGAAGGAGGACGAGCGGACCGGAGTAGGCGTGTGTGAGGACGCAGACGAGGCGCCGTCCCCCCGTCCCCGTCCGCCGTGGGGCGTGGGCTGCGTGTTGCCGAGGCGACGCAGGCAGCCCGAGCCGCATGCGGTGCGCACCGTGCCCGGTTCCCAGCATGCTCTGCTCTTCATCACACTTCCTCGCCTTCCTCTTCCTTGCCTCTCCACTCACCGCACACACACACTCACACACACACACACACACACATACACACACACTCTCTCACACACACTCAGTACAGGAAGTACGTGAGGGAGAAGGGGGGGGGTGTGGGACAGCACCGGTGATTCTCCGGTTATTCTCCTTATTCAGCATCCTCTCACACACACACACACACACACACACACACACACACACACTGCAGGGATGAACACACACCCTCACAGGATGTACATAAGAATAATGATGAAGGAAAAAAAGAGAGAGAGAGAGAGAGAGAGAGAGAGAGAGAGAGAGAGAGCTGTCCCGGCTTTTCTATACACACACCTCATCATCTTTACTGTGCTCGCCAGTCTGTCAATACTGCACTGCCGCAGTGTGTGTGTGTGTGTGTGTGTGTGTGTGTGTGTACTGAAGGTTGACACTGCTGCCTCTCTTACTTACATTCCACTTTTCTCTCCCTCCCTCTCTCTCTCTCTCTCTCTCTCTCTCTCTCTCTCTCTCACACACAAGAGTGTGTACAGCTATATACATATGTGCACATACACACTCATACACACACCCATTCACATACACACACACTCGCGCCCATACACACACCCATTCACACACACACACACACACATACTCACACGTACACGTGCATACACACTGCGACAGAGCGACAACTTTTATTCGTTTTTATATTAATACTTAACACGTATTTTATATTTATAAAACTTTACAAAGTGCTTCATAATTAACATCCATTTATTCACAGCATGTTTCTGAGATCAAGAAACACATGAGCCAAAAAAAAAAAAAAAAAAAAAAAAACGTATACGGATATTTTTGAAAACGTCTGCATTCTGGGTCACTAAAAATGAATCTTTTCAAAAACCCACTCCATAGTGGACAAAAATTCTTCGATAAGACCGAAGTGTAACCTTACGCAGTGGTTCCACATCATCATCAATCTTCACGTACGAATCCTCGTATTCTCCATTTTTCATTTTTAGGACTTTTCCCAAGCGTGACGCTTTCCAACCAAGCGGTTACTGAAGAACGGGTTTTCGGTCGTGTCGGTATTTTTTTCCGCATTTCGATTTCTCTCTTCCGCTCAATACGCAGTTCTTAACGTTATTCTCATGGTGTTTTACGTAACAGTTTGTGACACAGTCTGGTATCATTGGTGCGTTCATGAGAAGGTTTTCAAGACGTTTTAGTTTGGACGGAGATATTTTCAAAAACGATGTTCCCGTGTACGGGATTTTTGTTCACAAATATCGGTACACGTGTGGGCGGGGCCTAAAAGGAGAAACATGAAAGCTTAAACAACAGTGAGACTGGTTCTGACTCCAGTGCAGACTTTAATGCAGAGTTATTACCACTGCACCAAGGTCACTGCTGCTGCCTTTGTGTGTGTGTATGTGTGTGTGTGTGTGTGTGTGTGTGTGTGTGTGTGTGTGTGTTTACACGCATGAGGGAATTTGACACACACTTGCTTTGCAGGTCCCTATAAGACATGACAAATTCAGGTCCTGTTATTACCTCTTAATGAGGACTGAATGTCTCTATAATGATATGTGGTGGTTTTGATCTTATGAGGAAATTGCTTTTTTATTTTGTACTAAGGGTTGAGGTTGTGTGTGTGTGTGTGTGTGTGTGTGTGTGTGTGTGTGTGTGTATCTCTGGTAAAATCGAATCCGAGGCTCCCGAGTGGTGCATCTATCTAAAGTTTCGTCCTGGCGTCATGAAAGAAGTTTAAATCCAGATCATGTCACAGAGTACCGTTATTAATACAAACCCAGAACCATCTGTACCCAGCTCGAGTACCCGTATCTGTTTTCTCCTTTTCAATTCATTTAGTATTTATTAATATTAGTGTAAACAACTCATGTCTAAATCAAGATAAATCTTAATGAGCGTTACGGGAAACATTTCCTCTTGTACATCATCTCCAAACAAAACACTGGAATTACACTGGCAATGATGGCTCTGGTTTGGACACACACACACACACACACACACACACACACACACACACACACACACAACAGAGTTTAAAAATGAAAATAAAGAGAGCATTAAACATCTTGTTATTGTAATTATCGCATTAGTGAAGATGCGGGAGAGAGAGAGAGAGAGAGAGAGAGAGAGAGGAATAATTATTATCTCCCAGAGCTGAGCCACAGACACATCACAGCTACACACTGTATCTGAGAAAACAGAAGTCAGACCACATACTGTTTGTGTGTGTGTGTGTGTGTGTGTGTGTGTGTGTGTGTGTGTGTGAGTGAGTGAGTGTTTATGCTCTGAAATTAGTCACATACTCGCAGAAGTACAGCAAGACCAAGAGAGATGGAGAAGAAAAGAAAAATCACAGGAACATGAGCGTACTGTAAAATATTTACCATCTGTTATTATTTACCACAACCGATCTCTCGTTACTGCATCTGATCTCTCATTACCGTGTCCGATCTCTCGTTACTGCATCTGATCTCTCATTACTGCATCTGATCTCTCATTACCACAACCGATCTCTCGTTACTGCATCTGATCTCTCATTACTGCATCTGATCTCTCATTACCACAACCGATCTCTCGTTACTGCATCTGATCTCTCATTACTGCATCTGATCTCTCATTACCGTGACCGATCTCTCGTTACTGCATCTGATCTCTCATTACCGTGTCCGATCTCTCATTACCGTGTCCGATCTCTCGTTACTGCATCTGATCTCTCATTACCGTGTCCGATCTCTCGTTACCGCGACCGATCTCTCGTTACCGTAACTGATCTCTCATTACCGCGTCCGATCTCTCGTTACCGCGTCCGATCTCTCGTTACCGTGACCGATCTCTCGTTACCGTAACCGATCTCTCGCTACCGCGTCCGATCTCTCGTTACCGCGACCGATCTCTCGTTACCGCGACCGATCTCTCGTTACCGTGACCGATCTCTCATTACCGTAACTGATCTCTCGTTACCGTGACCGATCTCTCGTTACCGCGTCCGATCTCTCGTTACCGTGACCGATCTCTCGTTACCGCGTCCGATCTCCCGTTACCGTGACCGATCTCCCGTTACCGTGTCTGATCTCTCGTTACCGTGACCGATCTCTCATTACTCTAACCGATAGAAGAATCGATAGAAGATCAGCTCTTGTAGTAAAGGCCATCAGGAACGTCCCCACTCATGATGACAATATTTTGTGCTGTATATCGCGATATATCGCAGCAGTCAGATGAAAGAGCTGAAAGCATCGTCTATTTCCTGTCTCTGATGCACTGAGGCAGATTTCCTGCAATTAAAGCCTGTCACAGCGCATCACAGAGCGGCTTCCTCGCAATTACTGCTGCCTGTCAGTGCACACACACACACACACACACACACACACACACAGGCAATGAGTCATTCACACACTCACAGAAGAAATTCAGAAATTCACTTCTACTCAAAGAAGCTTCCCGAACAATACATTTTAAAGGATTTGTGTATCTAAAGGGAAATATATGAGCTCCGTACTCTCTTTTAAAAATGTTTCTAAAGTTTACTTTAAAGTGATGTGTTCAATAAAGCAGCTAAAGGAGTGTGTGTGTGTGTGTGTGTGTGTGTGTGTGTGTGTGTGTGTGTGTGTGTGTGAGAAAAAGTATAAAAAAAAAAAAACATAGCTAGCATAATAATATAAACAATATTTTAAACAAATCACACAAAAAATATAG
>CM074939.1:17389492-17399916 GCA_037576815.1 Pangasius larnaudii | reverse complement strand
GAATAACCAGCTTTACATACATCACTATACTCAGACTGTCGCACTATACTACTGAATAACCAGCTTTACATACATCAAGATGAAATACATTTAAATTATGAGTTTTTTTGTGCATTCTAATAGTATAATTTGAAAAAGCTGGGTGAAAACTAAGTCTAGTATATTTCTACATTTTATTTCCAACAGAAGAATTTGCTTAAATAATAAATGGGATAAAATTGTTCATTTAAGTTTAATTTTAATCAACTGAAAGTTAAAATGTGTATGATTATATGTATATGATTATTCTGTAATACTGACATTCAGTATTATTCAGTATAGTGCTGTTTTCTACAGAAATATCTGTTTTTATCTGTCTTGTGTTGAAGCAGTACACCAGTCCAATGTTGTACAAATATGAGGGTTTTTTTTAAACTTTCATACATCAGAACATTTTTTTTTAAAAATCTTTAAGCAGTCTGTATTTGCTTCATGAAGTTTTAAGATTATAAGTGCGTTTGCATCTGTTTAAAGCTCTGAGTTGTTACTAATTGTGATGATTTGAGCTTGTTGCATTTCTGCTCCTTTACACACAGATGGCACCACAGCACAGGAAGTGACACTCGGTGAGAATAAACCACAAAACCACATCGTTTTATTGTTTTATTGTTGAACATTTAGTACCGAGTGAAAAAAACTAACCTACTACTTGCGTTTAGAAAAAAAAAAGAGTAGCCCTTTACACACACACACACACACACACACACACTCTTTTAGAAACATGTGACATTCTCAAAACACACATGAAGGTACAGTTTACAAAACAGTGAACATCAGTGTCATCAACTCTTTCACATATTTTCACAAAACAGTAGAGTTAAAGGAAAAGTTTGGGGAAAAAATTGAGTGTACATTTTCCACTTTTACTAATTATGTAGCCAATCATGCGACACATATTTGGTGTGTTTAAATTTGTGCAGATTTGTATGACTCCGCCCCCTAGACCCCGCCTCCTAGAGCCTGAATGTGGAATTATTATTTGAAGCTGAAAGCGATGCAGGTGATATTTAAACGGATTGCGTAGCATAACAATGTCGTTGAAGGATGGTACGTGATGGTTTGAGCTTTCTACGCGTATTTATCTATGTTTTCGGTTTTAAGATTTCCTTTACTGATTAGCACACTTAGCAAACACACCAAACGTGTCATCGCAGATGGACTACATTTGCAGTAAACACAGGAAATTCCTACTTTTTTTTTTTTTTTGCCAAACTACATTAACATCAAGCAACTTCCCCAACACTTCAGCATTCAGTACGGAGGCATGCATTTGTCTTTTACAGGATTTTTCACTGATCTGAGACCAGTCCTCCAGTTCCAGTACTGTTCTTAACGCGCCCTCGTCGTCTTCCTCTCACGTGTCAGACGTGTGTAACACCTACATCACGTCACAATCACGTCACTCCTACGAGCAGCCCCTCGCAGAACAAAGAAGAGGAGGCGGAGATTTTAATATCAGATCAGATCTTCTTTTCTTAATGATTTGCGCACTACATTTACTCAGAATTCTGCGATGATTCCGTGTCTTCAGCTGAGCCAATTAGCCAATTAATCAATTAACCAATTAATCAACTAACCAAATAACCAATTAACCAACTAATCAAGCAACGTAAGCATTTTGTATACTTAATACATTAATACATACTTCCTTCAGGATTCTAAAATAAAGCATATACGTGGAAATTTCTTTTGAAATGGAAACTCTCCATTTTGGGGTTCTACATAGAACATTTAATGGACTTCTGATAAGGTTCTTCTGTTGTAGGGTTCTACATTGGACCTTTAAGGGTCCAGGGGGGACAAGCCATGACCCTCTAAGGATTGTAAAAAAAAAAAAAAAATTTTGAGGATATGAACAAGTTCCTGACAAGGAAGCCCTCTGTTGTAGGGTTCTACATAGATCATTTGAAGGAATCCCACTTGAGGACAAGGTGAAGAACCTTCAAGGGTTCCAGATGTAACATTTATTTAGCGTGATTTTGCTTCTTTACCTCTGCCAGGTACACCAACTACAGATTTTTTTTCTTTTGTTGTAAAATTCTCCATAGAACCTTTAAAGGTTCTCCCAGAGGGAAAACTAATGAACCCTTAAGGGTTCTAAACTGAAGAGTATACATGGAACTTTATTTCTGAAAGGGAAACCATCTGTTGTAGGGTTCTACATTTATGTTTAATGGAATCCTACTTGAGGTGAAGAACCCTTAATGGTTCTAGATTTTTTTTAAGTGTATACCTCAAAGTTGACTTCACTTCTTTACCTCTACCAGGTACACCAACAAGGGTTCCTCAAGAATTTTTTTTTCCTGAGAGAGAAACTCTATTGTAGGGTTTTCCATAGAACCTTTAACAGATTACACATTTAAATAAGATTAAGGGTTCTAGATTTAAGGTACTCAAAGTGTTCCTCAAGGGTCTTTAAGCAGTTTTCAACTTGAAAATCCACAAGGAACATTTTCATCTGAGAGGTTATTCAGTTGTAGGGTTCTCCATAGAACCTTTAACAGATTACAAATTTAAATAAGATTAATGGATCAAGATTTAAGGTACTCTGCCAGGTACACAATGGGTTCCTCAAGGGTTCTTTAGATAATTAAGCAGTTTTCAACTTGAATATCTACATGGAACTTTTTCATCTGAAAGGGTTCTTCAGTTGTAGGGTTCTACATAGAACCTTTAACCAAGTCCTGCTTAGCTAATGTTTGTCCTGTGCATATTTCTCCCTGGTGTGTGTAAACGTTAGCTTGGTTGTATTTCGGGTTCGCTGATAAAACGATCTAACGAGAACCCGTGACTCTGAAATAGAACACGTCGAAAAAATTCACTTCCTGAGAAATCTTTTGTCTGACAGTCGTCCACAAGGGAGCGTCAGGAACCGTAACGAAACGGGTTCTAAGGGTCCTGTACAGAAGGAATAAGCTCTCCTGAGAAAAGCTAGCAGTTCGCGAAGGTGACGTTAACGTTAACGTTAACGTTAGAGCGGTAGAAAAGGCTCGGGTTCTGTGAGGAACCTCAGTGTAAAAGTCCTACGACTTCTAATAACCTCATCTATCGGACGCTAACTAACTTCTAAAGCGGTCACGAGCTAGAACACAGGACGAAACAGACGTTTATTAGTTTGCATCCGTGCAGTTAGACCCTGAAAGAGTTTGGAATTGTTTTTTAAAAACATGCAAATTTACAGAGATTTACTCATGACAGCTCTGATGTGCTTCATTCTCAAGAACAGACTGTGTTTGAAATGGTATATAACACACACACACACACACACACACACACACACACACGCACACACACACACACACACACACACACACACGAATTGTATTAAACTCACCCAAAGGCAGTGTGTATGTATAGTGTGTATAGTATGCAGTATGTAAACTAAACAAAATACTAACTGTTTACTAAAGAAATAAGACCAGATTATTAAAAAGTCTTTAAAAATCTCATTACTTTCTCTTTTTACTCGATATAGAAGAGAAAATTAACCCTTTAATATTCTTGCCATGCTAAAAAGTAATGGTGAATATGATAAACAATTTTTGTTATCACTTATTTTGGTTTTGTTTTGTTTTGGTCTGTTTTATAAAGTCTATTAAAAATACATTTACACACCAGCAAATAAAAGCCATGTTTTATACATTTATAAAACATTATGCATGAATAATTATGAATAATAATAAAAAATATGCAAAACAAAAAAAAATTTAAAACAATTATAAGAAATGATATAAAATGTCTTTGAAGAACTCTTCAAGAAGCAATCAAAAAACCTTTGCATAAATAAATAAATAAATAAATAAATAAATAAATAAATAAAGACTCCTGTGACTAATGTGAGCTAGTTTACTCGCAGTTAATTAGTTGGCTGAATAATGATATTAGGTCATTTGAGATAAGGATGGATTTCTAATTTACAGTTTTATGTATATTTATAAATTCAGGTATTTTTAAAAATAAATATAATAAATATGACTGAATGAATAAGGGACGTTTTAAAGCAGGTGGTTAAGATGAGCTCAAAACATTTCAAAACAAGGTGTCACTGATAATAAAACAGACTATTAAAGGGTTAAATATTTATGCTAATTACACAATTACTGCATTGATTGTGTACACTGTATTGTGTAGTGTGCGGTGTGTATTGTGTAGTGTGTATTGTACTGTGTGTAGTGTGTAGTGTGTATTGTATACTGTGTAGTGTATAGTATGTTTTGTACATTATATAGTGTGTATTGTGTAGTGTGCAGTGTGTATTGTGTATAGTATGTATTGTACATTGTGCAGTGTGTAGTGTACAGTGTGTATTGTGTAGTGTGCCGTGCGTATTGTGTAGTGTGTAGTGTGCAGTGTATATTGTGTAGTGTGCACTGTGTATTGTGTAGTGTGCAGTGTGTATTGTGTAGTGTGCAGTGTATAATGTGTAGTGTGCCGTGTGTATTGTGTAGTGTGCAGTGTGCAATGTATATTGTGTAGTGTGCAGTGTATATTGTGTAGTGTGCAGTGTGTATTGTGTATTGTGCAATGTGCAGTGTGTATTGTGTAGTGTGCAGTGTGTATTGTGTATTGTGTAGTGTGCAGTGTGTAGTGTGTATTGTGTAGTGTGCAGTGTGCAATGTATATTGTGTAGTGTGCAGTGTGTATTGTGTAGTGTGTGTATTGTGTAGTGTGTATTGTGTAGTGTGCAGTGTGCAGTGTGTATTGTGTAGTGTGTGTATTGTGTAGTGTGTAGTGTGCAGTGTATATTATGTAGTGTGCAGTGTGTAGTGTGCAATGTATATTGTGTAGTGTGCAGTGTGTATTGTGTAGTGTGCAGTGTGTATTGTGTAGTGTGTGTATTGTGTAGTGTGCAGTGTGTATTGTGTATTGTGCAATGTGCAGTGTGTATTGTGTAGTGTGTATTGTGTAGTGTGTATTGTGTAGTGTGTGTATTGTGTAGTGTGCAGTGTGTAGTGTGTAGTGTGTATTGTGTAGTGTGTGGTGTGTATTGTGTATTGTGTAGTGTGTATTGTGTAGTGTGTGCGGTGTGTAGTGTGTATTGTGTAGTGTGTAGTGTGTGCAGTGTGTATTGTGTAGTGTGCAGTGTGTGTAGTGTGTATTGTGCAATGTGCAGTGTGTATTGTGTAGTGTGTATTGTGTAGTGTGCAGTGTATATTGTGCAATGTGCAGTGTGTATTGTGTAGTGTGCAGTGTGTAGTGTGTGCAGTGTGTAGTGTGCAGTGTGTGTAGTGTGTATTGTGTAGTGTGTATTGTGTAGTGTGTAGTGTAGTGTGCAGTGTGTAGTGTGCGGTGTGTAGTGTGTATTGTGTAGTGTGCAGTGTATATTGTGCAGTGTGTATTGTGTAGTGTGTAGTGTGCAGTGTGTATTGTGTAGTGTGTGTATTGTGTAGTGTGTAGTGTGCAGTGTGTAGTGTGTAGTGTGTAGTGTGTGGTGTGTATTGTGTAGTGTGCAGTGTGTATTGTGTAGTGTGTAGTGTGTGCGGTGTGTAGTGTGTATTGTGTAGTGTGTGCAGTGTGTAGTGTGTATTGTGTAGTGTGCAGTGTGTGTAGTGTGTAGTGTGTATTGTGTAGTGTGTAGTGTGTATTGTGTAGTGTAGTGTGTAGTGTAGTGTGTATTGTGTAGTGTGTAGTGTAGTGTGTATTGTGTAGTGCTCAGTGTGTGCAGTGTGTAGTGTGTAGTGTGTATTGTGTATTGTGTAGTGTGTGTATTGTGTAGTGTGCGTAGTGTGTATTGTGTAGTGTGTAGTGTAGTGTGTATTGTGTATTGTGTATTGTGTATTGTGTAGTGTAGTGTGTAGTGTAGTGTGTAGTGTGTATTGTGTAGTGTAGTGTGTAGTGTGTGTAGTGTGTGTATTGTGTAGTGTGTGTATTGTGTAGTGTGTAGTGTGTGTAGTGTGTAGTATGTATTGTGTAGTGTGCAGTGTGTATTGTTTAGTGTGTAGTGTAGTGTGTAGTGTGCAGTGTGTATTGTGTAGTGTGTATTGTGTAGTGTGTGTATTGTGTAGTGTGTGTAGTGTGTAGTGTGTATTGTGTAGTGTGTATTGTGTAGTGTAGTGTGTAGTGTGTATTGTGTAGTGTGTATTGTGTAGTGTAGTGTGTAGTGTGTATTGTGTATTGTGTAGTGTGTAGTGTGTATTGTGTAGTGTAGTGTGTAGTGTGTATTGTGTAGTGTGTATAGTGTAGTGTGTAGTGTGTAGTGTGTATTGTGTAGTGTGTAGTGTGTATTGTGTAGTGTAGTGTGTATTGTGTAGTGTGTAGTGTGTATTGTGTATTGTGTAGTGTGTAGTGTGTATTGTGTAGTGTAGTGTGTATTGTGTAGTGTGTATTGTGTAGTGTAGTGTGTAGTGTGTATTGTGTAGTGTAGTGTGTAGTGTGTAGTGTGTATTGTGTAGTGTGTATTGTGTAGTGTGTAGTGTGTATTGTGTAGTCTGTAGTGTGTATTGTGTAGTGTGTAGTGTGTATTGTGTAGTGTGTAGCATGTATTGTGTGTAGTGTGTAGTGTAGTGTGTATTGTGTAGTGTGTGTATTGTGTAGTGTGTAGTGTGTATTGTGTGTAGTGTGTAGTGTAGTGTGTATTGTGTATTGTGTAGTGTGTGTATTGTGTATTGTGTAGTGTAGTGTGTAGTGTGTAGTGTGTAGTGTGTATTGTGTGTAGTGTGTATTGTGTAGTGTGTATTGTGTAGTGCGTATTGTGTAGTGTGTAGTGTGTATTGTGTAGTGTGTAGTGTGTATTGTGTGTAGTGTGTATTGTGTAGTGTGTAGTGTAGTGTGTATTGTGTATTGTGTAGTGTGTATTGTGTAGTGTGTAGTGTGTGTATTGTGTATTGTGTAGTGTGTAGTGTGTAGTGTGTATTGTGTAGTGCTCAGTATAGAGTTATACCATTTCTAACACAGACTCAGGGTCCTGAGCTCAGCACTACTCAGCCTCTGCACTCGTGGACGTGTTTACGACAGTTAAGGCTTCTTACTTTTGATATTTTTTTACATGCCTTAAAAAAAATTACATTTTCACTCGCCAGTGATTCCTGAACCCCATCCTGACGACTCGGATGACTCCGGGCTTCGCTATTATCTGAAGAAAGATGAAAAAAAACCCGGATTGGGATCACGTGATCTTCCGAGGTGGAAGTTGGGAATCCGCTTTGGATATAACGTCGTTTATAAAAGAGGAAGAGGAGCGTCAGCGGTGTTTACTGAGCATCCAGAGCAAACACGACGTGATTTCCTTGGCTTATGTCACTCCGTGTGTGTGTGTGTGTGTGTGTGTGTGTGTGTGTGTGTGTGTGAGGTCTCATTAATCAGTGTTAGACCTCAGGACTTGAGCTACACACGACTGGATCTCATTAACGCTCTGAAGGAAGACGGTTTTTTTGCTTTTGTGTGCACTGTGCTGTCGTTTGCGCCGTTTGTGAAGCACGAGAGATGTTTCTGCAGACCTTTCGTCATGGACATAAACAGGAAAAGTGCGCAATCTGGCTGCAAAAAAAACCTCTCGACATGCGCATGCTAGCTATCTGGATGAAAAGATGGCGTGGTTTATGAGCCCGTATTGCTTACGATTAAAGCTAAAACGAAACTGTTTTTGGACAATATTACAATCTGGACGTCCTAAAAACCTCTAAACCTCTAAACCATCCTAAAAAAGTGTTATTATTAAAATGATTCAATTATTCAGATTGTATCTAATTATAAAGATGTAAGCGTTGGGTCAAATTTGTTAACACATTCTTTGCTAAATTTCACCTTTTCCCATTGCAAAATCAAGGCTTTTGGAGTATTTCTGTACAGAACTGAATCAGGGCGGGGCTACGTGTGAGTTTGTGATGTCACATACAGCTTTGAGCCAATTACACGTGATATGCAGATTACTAGAGGATGATGGAAACATTTCGTCACAAAACCTCTAGCTAACTTTGTTGACACATTTTTTCCCCCCCACACATTTTTTCCCACTTAAACTTTCTCAGTATTTCTGTATAAAATTAATTCAGGGGCGGGGCTACGTGTGAGTTTGTGATGTCATTAATCCAGCTCCACAACTTTGGACCAATCACGTTCAATAGCTAATTTTATTAACAGAGTTCTGCACCATTTCACAGACTTTCTCGGTAGTCGCCAATAAAACTGATTCTGGGTGGGGCTTCATTTAATCTCAGATTGTGATGTCACTAATTCAGCTCAACCAATCACATTCAGTATACAGATTACTAAAAGATGACGGAAAGCTATTGTCACAAATCCTGTGTGCTAGCACAGCTAGCTAGCTAACTTCAACACGTTTATTGAAGATTTTCACTTTTTTTTTTTCACAAATATTTTCTCATTATTTCTGTATAACACTGATTCAGGGCGGGGCTAAGTTCAAACTCAGTTTGTTATGTCACAAATTCCGCTCCTCGACTTTGGACCAATCAGATCCGATATGCAAATTATTAGAACAGCATGACAGAAGAGAACTAGCTATCTAGCTTTGTGAGCAAAATTGCGGTTGTTATGGTAACGTAATATATTTTGACAAAGTCAAAATTCTGATACTAAAATTCACTAGTGATTAATGCGAGCTAGGTTACTAGCGATTAGCTAGCTAATTTTGCTAACGTTAGTGATACTGTGCTGTTTGGGATGAGGATGGGGGTGTCGTCCATATTTGCATATTCATGCATATTCAAAGATTCTGGCATTTTTAATGAGGGGAAAAATTTAGAGATTTTTTCCCAGAAATATACAGGAAATTTAGCAGAGAAACACAGCAAGCTAGCCGTGAGTTCTTAGCGATGCTATGCTTGATTTTGGCAGCCATTTTGCACGAATGACATCAGAGTGATGTGGATCAACAAAGCGTCTGCAGATTGTAAGAAATGCTACCAAAGACGGCCATGCAGAAGGCTGTTGCAGCCGTGAGTGTGTGTGTGTGTGTGTGTGTGTGTGTGTGTGTGTGAAAGAGAGAGAGAAAGCAGTAAATTAAGATCTCTGTGATAGCAGATCAGGCGAAGCCAAACCCCCTCCAGCGTCATCTCTCTCTCTCTCTCTCTCTCTCTCTCTCTCTCTCTCTCTCTCTCTCTCTGTGTGGGAAGTAAACAATTTCCTACACATGAAAAATGTCTTATCGGAATCTGACGTTGGAACTGCTTCATTTTCCTTTCCTTCTCGTGGTGTAGGAAAAAAATAAAACACAAAACACAGCGAGTTCAGAACAATCCGGCTGCGTTAGCATGAACCGAGCGTGGATATTCCGAAGAGTCACGTGATCATGCGCGAGCGGTCACATGACAGAGCAGCGGTTCCTGTGCAGCGCGCCCTGCAGGCGGATGGAGGCGTGGTTGTGGCGGAGTCCTCGGGCCACTGCGATGCCCAGCAGCTCTTTGAAGAGCAGGAGAATGTGCCAGTTGAACTTAGCCGAACACTCCACGTAGCCGCACTTCCACGTTTTCTTCACCAGCACGGAGACGGTGCGGCGCTGAGCGAAACGCTGCCTCTGCAGATCCCTCTTACTGCCAACCACCAGGATGGGAACATCACTACTGCTGCTGCTGCCCTCTCTGAGAGAGAGAGAGAGAGAGAGAGAGAGAGAGAGAGAGGGAGAGAGAGAGAGAGAGAGTGAAGAAGAGGATATATAAATCCACAAGAAGCAAGAAGAACAGAAAAGAAGAAACAAGGAGAAATCAGGAGAGGAAACAATAACAAAGAAAAGAAACAAGAAAAGGATGGAAAAGAAGAAGTAAGAAGAAATAAAGAAAAACAAAGATGAGAAGAAACAAGGACGAGGAAGAAAAGAGGAGAAGAGAAGGAGAATATATGAGAAGAGAAACGACATGAAGAAAAAAGAAGAAACAAAAAGCTAAGAATAAAGAAGGGAAATGAGATCAGGAAAAAACAACAGAAGTTAAAAGAAGTAAAGAACCAGGGAAGAAGAAGTGAATAAAAATCAGCAAGAATGAAAGAGAATGAGAATGAATGAGACGAGTAAAGAAATGTGAAAAGACGAGTGGAGAAGATGAAAAATATAAATAAGAATAAAAAATGAAAAGAAAAGGAAACATAAAAAGAAATAAGATGGAATGAAAAGAAAGAAAAAAGGAAGGAAAGTGAGAAGGGAAAAATAGTAGAAGTGAAGAGAAGAGAAACAAGACAAAATGAAAAATGAAGAGAAGAAAGACAAAGAGAAGGAAGGAAAGAAGAAGAAACAAAGAAATAAAAACAAAGAAAGGGAATCATTGAAAGGGCAAGTAAAGAGATGAGAAACGATAAGACAAATGAGGAAAGAAAGAAAGAAATGAGTTGGAACATAGAATAAGACAATAAAAGAAACAAATCAAATCAAATCAAATCAATTTTATTTGTATAGCGCTTTTTACAATGTCATTGTCTCAAAGCAGCTTTACACA
>CM074939.1:17234814-17246377 GCA_037576815.1 Pangasius larnaudii | reverse complement strand
CACACTCTCACACACACACACACACACACACACACACACACACACACACACACACACACACACACACACACACACACCATTCACTCTTACAGCACAGATAGTGCTGATTCAGCAGCTCAGAGTTCTCAGAGCCACGTCCTATGGGAATACACACACACACACACACACACACACACACTTCAGCAGCACCTGGTGTGTAATGAGTGTGTGGTGCTGAGAGCAGCAGTCTTCCCCTAACAGAGATGAATGAGTGTGACGAACAGAGTTTCTCTTCTCTGACTTCAATAGCAGCAGTCGTACCGTAACCGTAATGTGCGCCGGTGGGCGGAGCTAAACATTTGCGCAGCACACTGATTGGCTAAACACAAATGTCACCGAATCGTCCTGATTAATGTCTCTGACTAGAGATAGTGTGTGATAGTGTAGGGACTTTCTGCTGAAGTTTCGTTCTCTTTTCCAATCCTTTTTTTCCCTGCAGAATTTCGGAGGCGTGAGAACTGACGACCGCGTGACAACAGCATTACGCTTAAAGATGATTGGACGGAGAAGTACGCGTTGTTTCACTTATGAATTCCTTCATCAAACGCTCTAATAATGTCTTATTTAGCGCCGTGAACTAATCACTAATAATTAAGCACTAAAAAAATAACTGCTTTTTGAGGAATCGCATGTAGCTTTCACATAATTTGTCCCTTGAGACGTTAAATTAGTTGCCATGCCAACAAAATGACACCATCCCCAATCCTGTGATGTCACCCGTCTCGGTTCAAGACCGGCAGCATTCTTACCGCGTCGAACCGGTCGTCTGCGATGGAAAACAGCGGAATGGTTTGAGATTTTAGAATCATCGCAAGACTTACGTTCCGGCTCTTACGCATGACCAGTCTTCGTCTGTCACTCCCTTCACCTTTGACCTTTGACCCTGAACGTGGTCAGCAGCAGAGGTGCGAGTGTGAGGTCACGGCGTTATTAAAGCTAACGAGGGTCTGGAAAAATATTTTTAGAAGGAGGGTGAAGTTCAGCTCACCCAGACACACACACCCAGAACACACACACACACACACGCGCGCACGCACATACACGCACGCACACACACACACACACACACACACACAAACACACGCACGCACACACACACACACACACACACACGCGCGCGCACGCACATACACGCACGCACACACACACACACGCGCACGCACACACACACACGCACACACACAAACACACGCACACACATGCACATACACGCACGCACACACACACACGTGCACGTACACGCACACGTATGGAACGAAGTGCTGCAGCAAAGCAGAGCCAAATGAAAACAGAGACAAAAAGAGGGAATGTGAAAGAAAGAAATGGAGAAAAAGAGAAACAGGTTCTTACATACAGACACGTCGTCTCAGTAAATCACTGTGATTCCACACACACACACACACACACACACACACACACACACCTTCATGTGAACCTGCACACACACACACACACACACACACACACACAGATTTGGCCATAGTGTTTGACTCGCAGCCAAAGTAACCACTGGAATTATCCTAAACTGTGACACACGCTGTTAAAGTTCATTACCTTCTGGATGTAGAAACACACTTTTGACTGCTCAGACATGTGTGTGTGTGTGTGTGTGTGTGTGTGTGTGTGTGTGTGTGTGCCTTTTTCCAAACAGAAAACGTGAATTAAATGTGATTTGGGATTAAAGCAGGCCTCCGGTCTGATTAAATGTTCTCTAGCGAGCGTTTTTTTTCCCTGAGCTGAGAATCTTCTCCAGCCACAGCAGGTGCTGCTTTTCTTTCTTTCTTTCTTTTTTTCTTTTAAATTTATATGAATTCATTTATCTTTATTATTTTCAAAAAAGGATTCAGCCAGAGTGGATTTTTAGTGAGTGAAATTCCTAAAAAATACATTTCACATGAAGTTCACGTCAGGTTTCATTCTGGGCAAAATTCAACCCTGATTCTGTGCAGATTTCATATTTATTTTTTCATATCATTTTTTTTTTTAAATGATTTACTTTTTTAATTCTTTTTATTTAATATATAACAGAGCTTGGTAGGAAACAGCACACAGAATCTTGTAAAATGACAATAAAGCTATTCGTATCCGTATCACAATTTATTTCATTGCTTTAATCTCTGAAAGGGGCGGTCCTTCATTAAAAAAAAACAAATCATAAAAGATTAAAAATAATTCAAATTGCTAATTTTATCAGGAGATCTTAAACAAAACTTCTGAACCTGATTATAAATGATTCTTTTAATAACAGGACAGGAACACACACCATTATTCAGGAGGCTGAATTAGATGTTAATTAACTATTTTGTATTTAACTTTTATAATGTTTTTATTTAACCGTAAGACTAGCTAGCTTTCCAATATATGAGCTTCTCAGGAGGAAGTGGATTGAACTGTAATTCTTCTGGGATGTTTCTGAAATGCGAAGTCATGGGTAAACTTCTGAACCAAAATGGAATTTATTTTTATTTCACTACAAATTTTCTGGTTTTGCCAACTGACGTAAACTGCACATAATTAGCGTAACTGCGGTTTTATTGCTTAAACCCGACACCTGACTCCACATCGGTGCCAAAAAGTAGCTGTTCATCATAAAGCCCCAAGACACTGATGAGGGGGTTATTCTGGGGGTGAACGTTCCCGACGTAACGACCCCCGATTCCCCCCAACGATCTCACCAGATGTGCAAGCGCACGGCCTGTAATCGTTCACCGTACACACACACACACACACACACACACACACAGAGTCTGTAATCTTGAACAGGAAAGGAGGCGTCCTGTCACCCGACTGCTCCTCCTCGTTTCTCATTTCTCCAGCTTCCTCCATCGACAAAACTGACAGCAGTGCGATTTTCTCCGATGTTCCAAGCATGGTTGATATTCTCCGCAGCGAATCCCGTCTCTGATGAGTAGCGAGAACAGCGACGAGTAACAGCCACGGAGACTCCGGGAGGAAGCTCATGAGAACACGTAGGAGCTACAGAATCCAGTTTAGCATTTATCTGTGTGTGTGTGTGACAGCGCGAGGGCAAAATGTAAACACGATAATATCGCTTCCATAAGAAGTTTATTCTAAACAAAGAACAGCAGATATAAAAACAAGAACGATATCATTCCTGCAGGCGCACGGGAGAAAAACGGCTACGTTTCTTTGCGTGTGTGTGACGTCGCCGAACAATCCTTCCTCATCAGTTTTCTCTTATTTCTATTTTCGGATGTTTCTGCACTAAACAGTTGCTCAGACTCCGTCTTAATGAAGTGACACGATAGACAGCTCTTGCGTTTATTTCGGTGATAAAGCGGGATTTGAATGATCGTGTAGTGTGTGAGCGTCTCCTGCGAGCAGTCGTGTAGCGAGCACACTGCACACTGCACACCGCTACGTTCACCAGAGAACTGATCACAAACGTTAAAAGTTGCGTAGAGTGAACAACATGCTCTGATATTTGGAAAGCTGTGCATTTGGCCTACCAGAAGCCATCCTACTGGAACCTTTGGTATCAGACCGGTGAGTAATGGAGAAGGTTCCATTATTCTCATGCTAAAAGCTCAGGTAAAAACATACACACAGCCTTTTTTTCAGACCCTCATTGCTAAGCTAATTCTCCAAAATGACAAGCTAACTCATGATAACTGCTAGCAACACAAGGGTTTGCAGGAAAGAGACTGCACAAAATATCACTGCATCTCGGCTCAAAAACAGCGCCTTTGCTAATGTTTTTACCTTCTCCTGCCTTCTGAGATGCAGCTGTACACTGTCCATCAAAGGCGAGTTTCCGGTGAGTTCCTCAAGCAAACGCTTGCCTTTCCTGTCCTTTAGCAACGGGTAAGAGATAACGATATCTCTTTTTATAGCGTCCCACATCATTCCAGGTGCCTAAACATGACGACAGCACAAATGTAAACATGCACCAGGTGGATCTACAGATCTGCTGGGTTAAGGCATGAAGAAGTTCGCTGTGGTTGTAGACAAGATGTCAAATTTAAATATGGACCAGAACAGCACGTGTATTTAGATCAAGGTTAAAGGTCTAATAACATATTTTAGTTGCCAGTTTAGATCAGATGAGGCTGGAGCAATAATGGAAGTCCCTGAACATCTCAAGTCACCTGGTTCCCCGAGCCTGGATTTCAGACACCAAACCTGTCTGAAAATCATTTCATCTTTTCTTCTGTGCTCTTCCTTGCAGCAGAAGATGCCCCTATTTCATTTCTTCTGTCTTGGTTAAAGCATTGTACTAAATCTCTCATGAGGCAAATGTGGTGATTAGAGATGGAAAGGATAAAGGATGAAGCATGGCTAAATGGAAACACTCTTCTCAGAAATGTCAGCGCTGACATGTCAAGTGAGCAAGACGACTAAAATTAGCATCGAGTGTGTGTGTCTGTGTGTGTGTGTGTGTGTGTGTGTGTGTGTGTGTGTGTGTGTGTGCGCGTGTGGCAGCATGGACCGCAGACAGGCAGAACCTTAAGCCCTTGAAATGAGACGTTCCACACCGCAGAACCACCTCCTTGTTCTCACATACTTCCTCCTGCACAAAGAAAACAGATGCCACGGTGGAAGGGAGGGAGCTGCTGATGCCCACCTACGACGGTTTAGCGACAGCTCCTCTTTTTTATTATCTTTTTTTATTAGACAGACACACCAACACCAAAGTGTCCTCCTCCCATCGTAAAACACGACTGCCTCTCAAGTGTTTGTCTCAAACCCCCCCCGGTGACCCTCTGAATATCACACCCAGGCATCCATCCATGTTTTATTTCCCCAGCGCTCACCAGGGGGCGCTTCAGTAAAGGATCTGCACCATCAGAGGAACTCTTGAGTGTTGTTTTTGTGAGTGGACAAGCGTCCTTGGTGCTTACACGTGCCACTCCAAATGGACCACAGGCTTTAAAAAAAAAAACCCTCTGGAATCAGCACCATAAGAACTTTGTTTAAAAACAGGAAAACAGCTCCAGGATATACTAGTAATTAAGAAAACCATCAAAGCGTAGAAGAGCCAAATGAGTGCCAGGATACAGCAATTACAGTTTTTAAATAACGACAAAAGCAGCGTTGTTTGATTTGGGCAAGTTTTCATTGCACTATGAATCTCAAACCTTCTGAGGAGAAACTGAAGTGGCTGAAAAGTGCTCAAACGACATATTCAATTATGGTTCTGCAAATCTAAACGGAATAAAAGATTGACAAGAATAAATGTCGGACTGGCTCTGGCGTTAAAGGCCTCGTTTTGGCGTAGGGATGAGGGATGAGGTTGGGAATACCGCGCTAAATGCAGTACGTCCTTCACGTAGCCACGGGCCAAAGCAGCTTGTGGAAAAACAGAACAATCTCCAAAAACTTCTGCGGAAACCCCTATTCAACAAACCACGGTCGGGCCAAATAAGAAACAGAGAAGGAAAACGAGGAAAAAAAGAGCACCGTTGAACATAGAGTCTGTATCCAAAGATCTCATCCATATCTATATATCTTTGGTTGTATCTATATCAGGAAGTGAAGATAAGTTAGCTTACATTCAGTTCAGGATGTAAGTAATTACAAGCACTGGATTTCTGCGCATAAAGGTTTGAGCAATCAAGCCAGCGTTATGCCAGCGTACACTTTTTAACAAGACTTTGAGGCCATGTAATATTGGCCAAAACCCTTTTACACATGCATACAAAAAAAATAATAATAATACAAATGTATCCATGAGCCTGGGTACAATAACACCGTAAACATGGCAACACGGAAAACACTCCAGTCCAGGGATTATGTAAAAGAGTTTGGCTTTCTCAGCCATGGTCATGTGGTAACCTGAGAGACTCTGAGAACGAGTGATTGCGTCTCATTTCAACCAACCGACCTTGGTCTGACTCAAAACCGTAATCTCATCCTCAGATGCTTCATCTCTGGGATATACAGAGCGTCTAATATCTTTTGTACACTTCTCTGGCTTCACGCTTCAGGATCACAAAGTCTGAAATCCGACTCGTTCTCATCCGACCTCGTCTTGGACACTCCTACTCAAGAAAAAGGTGTGAACTCCATGCAGGACCTAGAAATTGAAATTAGCTTAAGCAGGTGCGTAACCCGACACTGAATACACATAACTTTCCACACTTAGAGTAAATAATGACATAACCTTTAATAATCACTCTCAAGACGACCCACCAAAACATTGATAGCGTTCATAAATTGACCAGAATGCCCTTGTGATGTTTTTACTGCAGATCAACATTGATTGTCAAGCCAAATTTATGGGGACGTTGTTTGTTAGCCGTGCAACGAGACACGGAAAATAGAACTCCTGATGACTCCAAGTAAGGCAGAAGTAGAAGGTGGATGATGACGGAGTTGCATACTTATGTAGCGAAGTATGGTGCTATCACTCGTGGTATTGAGGGTGGAAGAGAGCGCTGGTCGTTCACTCCCCCCACCTACAATCCCTACCGGACCTGAGACTCGAACCCACGACCTTCAGGTTACAAGTCCGACTCTCGAAGGTTGTGATTTCATTCCCCGGAACAGCCAGAAGGCCACCGTTAGCACTTTTAGAAAAATCTTTAATCTCCACAGCGCTGCCTGACTAATACGTCACTTTGAATAAAACCATCTTTAATGTGATTTAATCCTCGTCCTTTTTTGAGGACGAACCGCTAAAGTCTGGTTATTACTTAAATTTCAATGCACTGGATGACTGAAAAACTTCACAGACAGATTTGTAACGATGTCCTCATGGAAGAGCAGCTAAATTAGTTTTTAAAAAAAAACAAACAGACAAGAAATGTTTTTGATTAAGACAAAAAATGAACATGGTGAAGGAGCCGAGACGCAGATGTGAAACAGACAGAGGGCTGCAAACAACATGTGAGGCGTCTTGTTAACACAGGATATTGTCTGTTGTGGGTTTGACTCTGTGTGTGTGTGTGTGTGTGTGTGTGTGTGTGTGTGTGTGTGTGTGTGTGTGTGTGTGTGATGGGGTTTTGGTGTATGAAAGCTTTTCAGAGCTGTAATTTAAAAATGGCTTGTATAATTTAAGGAGATAAAAATGCCGCAATTGCTTTGGAACATATGCCGCAATTTCGTTAAATATTAACATAACATGCACATACAAACACACACACACACACACACACACACACACACACACACACCACCTGCAGGGACTGAACCAGTGAAAGCACCTAACAAAGCATCCAAAAATAATGGCCCTGTCTCTCAGGCACATACTCAGGATGCTCGCACACTCGCATACACACACACACACACACACACACACGCGCACACACACACACACACACACACACACACACAAATGCACTCACAGCATTCAGGTCCTTCTGAGGTGAAAATTCAGAGCTTGCACTGCTACTGAAAATAAACCTGAGTGATGGCAGAGCCACCTGTTCACACCATGCCCTAAATGTGTGTGTGTGTGTGTGTGTGTGTGTGTGTGTGTGTGTGTGTGTGCAACACCTAAACATGCAACACACACATAGCTACACACAGGAACCTGGAGGTCAAAGGTCAACATGCTTACATCCCTCCAGGCTACTGCAGACACATGGAAATGTGTGTGTGTGTGTGTGTGTGTGTGTGTGTGTGTCTGTGTGTGTATACAATGTGTGTGTAGCCTGATACAAAGACATGCTTAGTGTATTTTAGTATGCTTTTGTGTGTGTGTGTGTGTGTGTGTGTTTGTGTGTGTGTGTGTGTGTGTGTGTGTCCATGACCTAAAGTTGTTCCCAGGTGCATGCAGAAATTGTGTGTGTGTGTGTGTGTGTGTGTGTCCCACAACCACTAAGACAGGACTCATTCTCTGTTCTTATCTCTTTTACTACTCTAATCTTATCTCTCTCTCTCTCTCTCCCTCTCGCTCACACACACGCACACACACACACACACACACACACACACACACACACACGGAGTCTTGCATCTTCACTGTTGTCCTTTTTTTCTTATCTGAATGGGTGTAATTACCTTTTATTTGACCCCTGTCTGTCTGTCTTTGTTTCTGCATGTCCCTCCTTATTTCAAGGAGGTATTCAACAAGTCTTGTATTCAAAGGGCTCTGTGTGTGTGTGTGTGTGTGTGTGTGTGTGTGTGTGTGTGTGTGTGTATAGGGGTAAATGAAAAACACAGGGTTTAGAAGAAAGATAAAGACACGTAGGATGATAGGAACCGAAGACAACAGATTTGCACCTGTGTGTGATGAGAGGAAGTTTCTGGAATGTTCTCAGGAGTCACGCTGCTTTATTTGGCCTGTTAGTTGTTTGACTCAAACATCGTAACTCCAAAAGCAAACGTTAGAACAAAAGTGAGGAAATTAAATGAAAAAAAAAAACATGGAAAAAAAGGAGGACAGAACCTTGAGGAACACCGGAAATGTCTGGACGCTAACAAAACAAAAAACACTTAAACACAGATCTGAAAAATTTTAATCATTAAATATTTCCATTCATTGTAAACGTTAACTGATTGTGTTTGTAAAGCAATACTGTTGAATCCTGGACTCTGATTGGTCAGAAGGCGTTGATTAGTTCTCTATAACAGCAGCCCTGACAGTAGCGCAGGTTTACATTAATGCGCTCGCTCTGACAAACTTTTAAGGGTTAACTCTGGACAGGCCTGAAGGTCACTAGAGGTCATCTGACCAAGAATTAGCACACCAGGCCTCAAATGAAAGTTATATCAGCTCTAAGGGGTCAAGTGGAAAAAAAAAAAAAGAAACAGCTTAAACAGTTTAAATTCTGTCTCAAATCCCTTGTAGGTTATTAAAAGGTCGCTGGGTTCAAAGCTGCTGCTATAATTAGTCGCGTCCACTCGCTGCTTGTAAAAAACGCTTGAGTAATAACCGCGTTGCAGCTCGATCCACGTCTGCCTTTGTTTCTTTCTCTTTACCGCAAACTACAACTCCAGAAGAAGCTCTGTTTTAATACGCAATAACACGTCGCTCTGACTCAGCGCTTTCATCCCATCGTCGGTCTGAGAACCCACTCGCCGTCCTCGTAAAGCGGGCTCAGAGCCGGCGCGGCTTGCCGTGTCACAGCGGTTCCGAAAAAAAAAAAGCTTTGTGCACACAAATGACCTCACCGAGATAATAAGACGACTCGGAGTGGAACGGAAAAATGAAACAACCTCTCAAATGTCTTTTCCATGGACCGTGCGCTGGGTGAGTGTGGGCTAGTGGGATCGAGCGGGATGATGGATGTGGCACTGTGGCTTCACACACACAGCTCTATATCAAAAATTATTATTGCTTTCTACTATAATGTGCTTTTTTTCACCCCAAGTGACGTAACAACGATGTATATTACTATTTTTTTTGCAGTGTGAAGTGTTATGTGGTTACTCTGTGATCACATTAGCGCACGATATGAAGCAACAGAGTGGACTTTTCATTCGCAAAAAAAAAAAAAAAAAGGGAAAAAAACTGGCCCTAGAATGGAGCCTTGTGGAACACCTAATACATCAGGACGCAAAAAAATATCATATAGGTATAAATAGGTATAAATATAGGTATAAACATGCAACACACATAGATCCACAAAGAACTGCTGTACATGCTAAGACCTAGCTAAGGGTTACCATGGC
The DNA here is from genome assembly GCA_037576815.1 of Pangasius larnaudii. Taxonomy (NCBI): domain Eukaryota; kingdom Metazoa; phylum Chordata; class Actinopteri; order Siluriformes; family Pangasiidae; genus Pangasius; species Pangasius larnaudii. The sequence goes on along the minus strand of CM074939.1, from coordinate 17,236,759 downwards.
AACCAGCAGTTAACTCAAGTCAGAGTACTGACTAGCCACCGGTGTGTCCTAGTTCTAGCAACATGAGGACGAGAAACGTTTTATTCCTCTTATACCACAGCAATTTGCCAACAATTACAACTGTTTATTTACTAATGAATGTCATACTTTTTATCCATTTATAATTACATTTAATGTTAAGTTCTCACTTATGTTATACCAGCTATAATCTGGCGTTCCTTCATAAGCCACTCTTGAAGTTAATTAAAAAAAAAACTCTTCTGTCCCGAAGATGTCGGAAAACTTAGTTACAGCTTCACCTCTGACTGTTACAAAGCGCTGACACTGGAGACTCCTTCCATACGTGTTAAATACAGAAAACGACAACGTATCAGAACGAGTGCATTAATATAAAGCTGCGATTTGCAGCTGCGCTACTGTCAGAGCTGCTGTTGTAGAAAACTAATCAACATTATTCAACACACCTGACCAATCAGCATTCAGAATTACGGATATGTTACTGTCGTCATACAGTACGTCTTTATCTTAAGCAATTAAAGCTACATATTACAGTCAGTTTGTTGTTAGCATAACTTAGCAAAGTAGCAGAAATTAGCATTACTGTAGCTGTAGTGACAGGACAAACCAAACTTTCTAAAATAAAATAATAAATAAATAAATAGAATTACAGAATTTTTAAAGATGTGTGTTTTACTCCGGAGCGACTTATCACTCAGTAAATACACTGCTCCATGCAAATGTGATGGATAGATCAGCTAAAGGAAGAATAAATAAGGAACGCTGAAGAATAGCGTGAAAAACTGCCTAGCCGGGTGACTGTGACGGAGGCGTAATGAAAGCAGGAGTCTATGGAAAACAGACGAGTGCCATTTATCTACTGTAGGGTTCTGGATCACTGGTTTTCTAACCCCGAAGCCCACAAAAAAAAAAAAAAAAAAAAAAGAAAACTCTTGCAGAACGCTTTGCCCTGTCCTTCTTCTCTTCCCTCACGACGAGACGAGATTTACGAGCCTCCTCTCAGCGTAAAAGCTCCCCAGACACCGAGAAATAACAAGGGATTGAGCTCAATAAGACTACCCAGACTGATAAAAATGAAGGAAAAAAAGAAAAGGGAAAGAAAACATGAGTAATGTGCCGGAAAAAAAAAAAAAAGCCTGGGATGAAAAAAAATTCAGGTCGAATAAAAAAAACCAAAACAAAAACAAAACAAAACCATAAACAAAAAGAGAAGAGTCGAGTTTTGGCCACAAATGAAATGAAAGGAAAGGAAAGGAAACGCTGTACTGCATAATGAACCCACACGCAAAGCTACGATGAATTCACTAATGACGAAAAGAAACATTTCTGCGTATTAAAATGGATTATAAAAGCACATTTACAGGGAAATCAGCTGAGTTTATTTCATCTTAAAGAAACTTCTGGAAACTTTGCTTTTCACTTCTGCAGTAAAAGCAGAGCAGCTTCAGTCAGGGTTTTATATCACATGTGCGCTGGTACTCCTGTGACTCAACACACAAACCATTATTTACTTATTCACCTAATTATTTACTCAACTTCCCTGGTTTCATACTTAATAACTTATTAAATACGTATTTAATTTACTTACTTTAATTACTTTAATTTAATTACTTAACTGATTTACTCCTTACATGCTTTACTCAGTTACTTACTGAATTACTTACTGAATTACTTACTTACTCATTTACTTAATTTCGTACCTAATTATTTATTTAAATACTTACTTAACATTTTACTTACTTAAATTCATGCTTACTCAAATACTTACTTACCTAACGTCTTACTCAAATACTGAACGTCTTACTCAAATACTGAACTTCTTACTCAAATACTGAACGTCTTACTTACTCAAATACTGAACGTCTTACTCAAATACTGAACTTCTTACTGAAATACTGAACGTCTTACTCAAATACTGAACTTCTTA
>CM074939.1:17178957-17201211 GCA_037576815.1 Pangasius larnaudii | reverse complement strand
ACACACACACACACACACACACACACACACACACACACACACATACACACACACACACACACACACACACACACACTGGCTGAGTCCCCAGACCGCACAACTCCCCCACTAACACAATGTCAAATCACAACACCACAAACCTGCTGCCATGGCTGTGCTCCAAAAACTGCACGCGACTGCAATAAAGTGCCTCACAATAACGTTTTGTGTCGTGGTAGTTACACTAGTTGTACTAGTTGACTAGTTATAGCGCTGTGGAAGTGACATTTAAACTCCTTCTGAGCTTTTGGCATGTCTACTGATTCATATAATCACAGATTAATGGTGTTTTATCAGTTTATGGATGTGACATCACAGGAAATGATGTAATAAGTTTTCAAATACAACATCGATATTCGTGTTTTAATAATGTATTTATTGGACAACCGAAGCCCAAGTGAAGCAGAGTTACTGTTTTTGATTATTATTATTAGCAATGCTTAAGTGTTTTATTCCTCTTATACTACAGCCAATAGCTACTAATTAAACAACAACACATCAGACGTTTTAACACATCAGATGTTTTATGCATTTATAATCATTTACATGTTGGAGAAAGTCCACAAAACACGTATCACATACGTTATAGCAGCTATAAACAGTCGCTCCCTCTCCAGCATCTCTTCGTTCTCTCTCTCGAAGTTAATAAATCAAACAAACAAAACAAAACAACGCAGCTTGTCATGTTACAGAGAAACAGCAAAGAAGCGTAAACTCGTCTGTCCTGAAGATGTCGGAAAACGTAAAGTTACAGCTTCACCTCTGACACTGGAGACTCCTTCCATAAATGTTACATAAACATCTTCTTAGAGAAAACTTCTGCCCTAAACTTCAAAGTCCATGTGACTACAGAAATGAAAACATTACAGAAATGAGAACGAGCGCATTAATATAAACCTGCGCTACTGTCGGAGCTGTTGTTATAGAAAACTAATCGACACCTTCTGACCAATCAGAAACCAGGATTCAGCAGCGCTGTGGGATCCATGGATGTAATTTATGTAACCACAAACTTCTGTTTTCATTTCTAGCTATATGTATAAACAGATTTTCTGGCAATAATAATTTATAAATTAACATCTATTTAAAATATTATCAAAATATATTATACCACAATATATATTGCCATTAAACATTCTAAAAAAAAAACAAAACACAGATTATCAAATTTTACTATAAAAAATAGTCAATACAATGTGCAGTAAAATATTTTCACGTGCAACAAACCAAACATTTTTAAACTATATATTTTAGGAGAGTTTTGTAGATTAGGAAGGAAAATTCAGGCTTATGGACGTGATCTCAGTTTTTCAAAGCTCACAGGGCAAATTGTATAGAATGACTGGAACGAGTGTTTAAGAATAAAATACGAGTGAAATACGAATCCATCCCAACAATGACATTAAGTCTAAAATACGGCTCTGTTGATTCCCGAGCTGATGCACGGCAGTGCGGCTGAGTGAAACATGCTGTTCCGTCTCAGAGCGCGGCTTGTATTTGACGGATAAACGATACGGTTTCCTTCCAGATTTAATCCGAGAGGTTTTTTATAGACCTAAGTGGGTCATTTAAACTATTTTTCGCTGTTAAGGCTAACAATTTGGTACGGTTTAGTATGCGTTCTCAAAGGACCGGAAAAATGCAATACACTTGTCAATCCACACGAAATATGTAAAGAGGCTCTGAATAGAAGACGTTAAATTCCTCACGACAAACAATTACAGTGTTATGGCTTTATAACCGGTGAATGACCCCCTATAAAGCACACCTGAGTCAATGAACCTTGATGATTAGGTGTTGAAACAGGTCATAAAAACGCTAATGGTTCTGGGAGAACGGGGGAAAAATCGTGCGACCTGTGAGTGAGCAAACGCTGTCTTATTAGCTCACCTTTGTATGTGTGTGTGTGTGTGTGTGTGTGTGTGTGTTGGAGGAACTGTGCTTTCAGGGATGAAATCATTATTGTCTGAAGATTTTGGGATAATGTCGACTCTTTCATTGCATCATCAAACAGCTGTGCGAAATTTAGGAGAAGAAACAGAACAATTTTCCTTTTGCTGCTCGGTCTTTGAGGCTGTTAGGTCACACTAAGACCAATCCAAGTGTCTTATTTACAAATGTGAAAGATTTAGATGTATTTTATCAGCTCTGGTGTGGGAACACTGCAAAGTGAAATATTTCCTGACTGACAGGAGGAACTCGAGTCTGGTCGGTTCTGTGATGAGAGAGTCCAGGAACTAAAATCTGTAGAGGTCTAGTTACATAAATACAGTTACTTTTTAGTGCTTAACCATTAATGATTAGTTTATGGCTATAAATAAGACACATCAGGTTAAACTGGTTATGTTTTTTTGTTTCACACTCTTTCATGGTAGTATTTGTGACTAGAGTCGTGCACCCTGAACAGATTTTGAACTTGAAGAGGAGAATAAACGTATACTGCTCCATCTGTTTGTCTTTAAACATCGTAAACTTTTTTTTTTTTTTTTGAAGAAGAAGCTCTGTCATCACTAATAAGAACGTTTGTGAAAACTCTCAATGAGCTGTCGTCAGCTAAATAATGTACATAAATGTGTTTGATCGGATAAACCTCAACAGAGGATCTGTGACAGGAGCCACGATGGCTCATATTTAGAAAACCAGAGTCACTGAATTAAGGACAGATCCTTTTCATACACAGATCCGCTCTGCTAACGTTATGTTTCGAGTACTGAGGTGGATCTTTGCTGGGACAGTGTCAGATATAAACAAGTTTCAAGGCCAGAACTTGTCATTTAAGAGATTTAATTCTCTGTATTCATTTGAATTGTGTCATATACGCTCTTCACTCTGGCCTCCATGAAATCCCCCTAAACGAGGAGTCTTGCCTGAGTAGGAAGATAGAGAGAGAGAGAGAGAGGGAGAGAGAGAGACATGAGAAGTGTCTCTCTTGTGCAGTGAATAAAGTGTCCTGAAGGGTTTCTGAGCAAACACTCCGGAAAACCACATCGCTGTGGTCCAACTCCAAGTTAAACACCTGCCCCTGCAGGCAGCCTAACCCGCCGAAGCTCCGTCTGCGCTTGTGTGACCACTCTCTCTCTCTCTCTCTCTCTCTCTCTCTCTCTCTCTCTCTCTCTCTTTCTCCCCCTCTCTCTCTCTTTCTCTGTCTCTCTTTCTCTCTGTCTCTCTGTCTCTCTGTCTCTCCGGAGCTACAAATAAAACTTTTTAGTACCTCGTCTGGTGAGAAGAACAGCCAGATATCAGATATCAGCGGTGGAGAAAATCGAACTTTTAAACATACAGACGCAGATGTATGGTATATTTAAACAAAGATTTGTGTTTATCTTGTTTACAAGGTACGAATGGTCCATTCTTGTGATATTCAAGATTTATAGCAAAACCCATGAAAAATTTTTTGCCATCGATGCTATGACTCATATTAAATCTTTTCTTAGGAATTTCTTAGGTCATTTTGTTGTATTTCTTTTACATAATACATACAAAAACAATTAAAAGCTGAATGCTAGATTGCTAAATCATTAATCTCGGTCGTTAGCCAGCTCACATTTGGTGTCTATTCCCTCCCAGTCCCTTAGCAGCAACGTCTCACAACTTAAACCACTCAAACACAGAGCGTATCGTGTATTCGTCTTCCTACATTTTCCCAAGTCCCACTTGAAGGTATTAAGAATTCAAAAAAAACTTTCTAATCTCGTCCCCCGTGTGTCTTTGAGTGATTTCGTCCATGCAATGAAATGAATAGACCCATTGACTTGAGTTCGTCAGTGCGTAACGGAGTCGACCACAAACTCTCATGGCCAGGTAATAAAGGTGCAAGCGATCCTTGCACCTCACCCTAGCAGAGCCAATCTCTCTGAGCCAGATGTTCTCAATCTGGCCAGAAGGAAACCGTTTTAAAGAGCCGAGGAGGAAGAGGAGGTGGAGGGCTGGAAGTGACGGGTGGATATTTATTCATCGAGGCACCCGTGGCATTTTAAGGGTTCTTAGGTGTAAATCGTTGCCAAGCTGTAACTGCAGCACTTTAGGGTATCGTGTAAATCCCCTCCTAAGGCGGCTAACAATAATCAGGGGGAAAAAATAGACGTGAGGATCATTCACACTGAGCTCCGTTTCACCCCTCATGTCTAGTTACTCACTCGTGCACTCGCTGCTCATTGTCTCTTCAGAGTTCACTGCGTCTTTGTGCTGCTGTTTCATAAAACCCGCTATTATCTCCGCCTTTCCTATTGAGTTACAGCTAGCTTTTCTTTATAACCTTTCTTTATAAGCTGCTTGTGTACACTCACATATTTGGCCCTGGTGACCTCCTCGGAGGCAGATTCTGCAGGGAGGGGGGGTCACTAGGGCACTCGTTAGGCACTTGCTGGCACGTATCCCCTTGTGTATGGATCAGTGTGGTGGGATTAGAGGAAACAGAGAGAGTTTGTACTGAAATAAAGCGCCCCCTCATCACTCAAACATGTGCACATTTGAGCACAGTGCTGAGGAAGATATATTATTTTTTTTTAACTTGGTGCCTAACAGGAGCTAAGCTTTGTCTCATAATGAGACCTTCTGAATGCAACGGGTCACTCGTCCACCTCATTATTGCTGGGCGGTGTGGAGTTTTCGGCTACGATTTATCTAGCTAAAGCAACAGAATGACTAGTTCCTCATCGGCGTATACAAAAGGAACCTTTGAGGTTACATTTTTTGAGTTATTAAAGTATATATAGAGTTATAAAGATTGGGTTCGTAGAGTAATATTTAGTTTGTTACACATACTCCACTGACGGCATCTCATCGCAGTTCTAACACTTTATTGATTCTGTAGTAACTTGTACGGTGGACGTGCCACATAAACAGATTAAAAACATGTTCAATCATTGATACGGTGTCATTTTCTATAAGGAGTCTCCAGTTCCAGCACTTTGTAACAGTCAGAGGTACAGGACAGAGGAGTTTAGGCTTTCTGCGGTTTCCTGGTAACATGACAAGCAACGTTAATTTATTAACTTCATGAGAGAGAAAAAAGAGAGGCTCGCGAGGGAAAGACTGTTTATAGCTGCTGTAATGTAAGTGAGAACAAGAATGACGTTCCACAACAGTAAATGTACCTATAAATGGATAAAAATGGATGACGTGTTGTTTTAAAAATTAGAAATTGTAATCGTTGGGAAATTAATCATCATTGCAGTGGTGGGATGAACCTGGTTAAAGTTAATGTTACCACTTTTAACTTTAACCAGGTTCATCCCACCACTGCAATGATGATTAATTTCCCATAACAGCACCACATGGAGTGTTTTATTCCTTACTTACTGAACAGTTTAACTCTTCTTTAAGCAAACGTGTGTCATGTGGGTCATATCAGGCAGTGGAACAGTATCTGTGAGGAAGGACCTCTGGGTAAAAGGACCAAACGTACAGGTGAACTTTAACTTCAGCTGAAAAAGCCTGGACAACTCCTGCAATCAGGAAAGCTGGAACGAAAAGAAAAGACGCTTTTTTGTTCGGTGAATAATTGAAACTGATGTGAATTTTTCCACAGACTCCGAGCTCCCGAGCTCCTGTAGTCAGGAAATATATATCAGGCTCTATATGAACGTCCCGGATTCCTCCTGTGACCCGTGGGTTATGTTTGAGCGAGCCGAAATATGTCAAATTCAAGTACAAACATATGGCGATCACACATAAATTACAAAAGCTCTCTCCGATTTAAAATGCAACTCAAACAGTGGGTTCTTAATGGCAACAGGTCCTATAGCATGCGCACACACACACACACACACACACACACACACACACACACACGCACACACAAAATACAGCCCTGGCCTGTCTTACGGCTGACTGATGTTTCCTTTCTTTTCTGCAGGAAATGTGTGGCTGGAGAATCCTCCCTTCAGAGACGGAGAGAGGGTTTTATATGTATGGGGAGGAGGTATATATATATATATATATATATATATATATATATATATATATATATATATATATATAAAACGAGAGAGAGAGAGAGAGAAAGAGAGGGTCAGTGAAACACAATCTGCAGAAATAATGTTAGGATTGTAATTAAAAGAACACAAAGCAGCCCCTCTGTTCCCTCGGAGCACGCTCATTCTGTCTCGTGATCTCTGAGGCCTTGCTGAAATGTCATGTGGAATCAAGCACACAGGGGACTTAATAAAGAGATCCGTCTTGAGAGATTAAAAATAGGCGAGGCTGGAAAGGCCTGAGTTCTGGCTCAAGTCCAGAGCGTGAACCGCAGCGAGGAAACGCACTGATTTGTGGCGCCACCAAATGGTCAAACCCTGACAGTGCAGTGGCCAAGATTTAAAGTTTATGTACGAAGTGACCACCATGAACTTGCGGCTTATTTGATTGACAAGATATATTTAAAAAAAAAAATGGACATTACGGTGCTTGACTACTATGCAATCATGCTAGTTTATGACTAAAAATGAACAAAAATCAATCCTTGGAAGTGCATAGCTCTAGGCTGGAGAGAATGGTGTAAAGTTTGCTGATATAAATGAGAAATCAGAAGCAATTAATCAACTGGTAGAAATGTTCAAACATTCATTCATTCATTCATCTTTAGTAACTGCTTTATTCTGGTCTGTGTGGTGGTGGATCCGGAGCTTATCCCAGGAACACTGAGTGTAAAGCGGGAGAACTCAACCTGGATATGATGCCAGTCCATCACAGAGCACCATGCATACACACTTTAAGATTCACACACTCATTTATACCATGGGGCAATTTATCATAGGCAAGTCCAGTGTTTTTGGAAGGTGGGAGGAAACAGGAGAACCCAGAGGAACCCCACACAAACACGGAGAGAACACATGAAACAAGCTCAGGATCGAACCAGCAGCTACAGAGTTGTGACGCTGTTGCTGTCCGTTCGAAACTTTTGCACCTGTTCTCCATCATCCAGGTGTCGACTCCATTCCCACAGCATCAGTAAGAGGTCTTTTCCTCCTACTTTGTCTTATCAAGTATGATGCACATGGTGTTTTACTGACCTCTTAAGATATTTTCAACCACAGTGATGCTATGAGTAAGAAGCTGTAGTTCTTAGTCAAATGCAGTTTGGCATGTAAACATGGCAATCAGATACGGGTCAGGTCTTACATATGTTTTAAACAACAACAATAAAAAAAGTTAAAAAAAATCAGATCTGTGTCAAAATATGGTTCAAGACTCGAAATGTGACTCTATGAAATGCCCACTGAAATCCGAATCATAATTTTCTACACCTGATGATTAGAAAATTGAATCTGGAACCTTGCACACAAATTCAAGACACAGAATACAAATTCAATTTGATGTAATTCAACATAAGAAAACTTCAGGTACACATTCAACTACAGGCACAAAAATTCAGAATTGTAGTGGCACATTACACGTTCCATACTTACTGTCTCACCTGAGTTTTAGACAGACAGGTATTTCTGCTTATTTAAGTATCATTTAGTTATTTATTATTAGTTTTTGTTTATCAAAGAAACGTTATATCTGCAGTGTCAAATGTAGCATGTAATAAAAAGATCATAAAAGGAAACATATCCCATTTTTTTTAGCACAGGACTGTGCTAAAAATCTTAAATCTTATCGTTTATTTTTCCAGCTTATGAAATGGTCTTGTTTTTGTTACGTCAAAAACAAATGCTTGAAATTATTAAATGCAAAATTATCCAACAAGAGAACAAAACAGTTTCAAATCTTAAATGAGTAAAATGTTTAGAAATATTCTGAATGGCCTTATGGTTTTCATTATAATCTCATTCAAGTTTTTTTTTTTTTACAGTGAACATTTTTTAAAACAAGTTAAGCTTTAACTGAAGGTTGCGTAAAAAGCTTCTGAAAAAAAACCTCTCTTATTTTCTTCGATTACTACTTTTCTCAAGTAACTGCTGTATAGAAGGCCATTTTTCTGTGAAATCTCCGCCCAGTGCTCTGTGATGCGAAAGGAGTTTGGCGTGACAGCAGGAGTGTGATTCTTTAGAGTAGATGTTTAATAGTGAAACAAAGCATCAAGCTTGAATGCGAATTTCATGAAGAACAGCTTATAAATAATTAAACAGACTAGAAGAGAGAGAGAGAGAGAGAGAGAGAGAGAGAGAGAGAGGGGGATCAGTCGGTGTTGAGACAGAGACACACTCCCTGCAGGACCCAGTGTGAGTGGTGTTTGGTGGTGAAGAGGTCGGCCTCGAACACCAGGCCGACGCCCATCGCGTTCCTCCTCATGGACGTTGTGTAGACCGGCGTTCTCAGTGTGTTCTGAGGAGGACACATCGATAAAGGTGTGGTGTTGAACGTACACGGTAAAACTTAGGGACCAAATAAATGTCAACTCCTCATGGATAATAACTGTTGAATTTAAATGTAAAGATCTGGGTCTGATTTGTGACGTACTTCTGTGTAAAACCGAATTTGGGGGCGGGGCTTTAGTATGAGCTCAGTTCAACAATTCTGCTATGAAAATTATTATCAGATGATACGGTACCAGGAAATTTCCGATCCTTTTTTACTCGTAGTGTAAACCGTGCGCTAATACCGCATTCGACTAAATCGTAAACACACGTGACAGACTCCTCAACCCAGAGTTCAGCAAGTGACATGAAACCAACATGGCCGCTCACAGCATGAATACAGCAATAAACACAGCAGCACTTCTTACCTTTAAATGAGTTGCACGCTACTTTATAAACACGTGTATTTCCTTTAGAACGCTCAACGTACAGACATATTCGCTTGTTAAATCTATAACACTGACTATATTTTGAGGATGTACATCACTCATTACAGTTAGATGACTAGCTAGTTGCTAAAAAAAAGCCCAACATGGAGGCGTCCATGTTTTTTTTCCCCCCTACTTTGTAGCTTGAACACACAGATCTCCGAGCTCCGACTTCCCGCTTCCGAGTTTGCGGAAGCTTATGTAATGTTTACGTCTGGTTGTCATGGTAACATGATTATTTTATCAGGTTTGTCTGCTGTTAAATAAATCAGTGAGATAATGAGGATGTAAGTCAATTAGGACGTATTTATGAAAGAGTGACATGCACTTTTTATCCACATATAGTTACATTTAATCTTGGGGAACGCCATTTTTATGGGGTTATAGCAGCTATAAACAGTCGTTCCTTCACCATCGTCTCTTTTTCTTTCTCTCTGTCTTGAAGTTAATAAGCCAAAAAAAAAAAAAAACACAGTGTGTCAGAAAACTTAAAGTTACAGCTTTACCTCTGACTGTTACAAAGCGTTGACACTGGAGACTCCTTCCATAAATGTGACATAACCTCATTTCTCCTTAAAGAAAACTTCGCCGTATTAACGATATTAATAAATGTGTTTATAATTAGTGGAGCGTCCGCTGTACAAGTCCCTGCGAATGAGCTGTTACTATAGAAACGATAACGTATTAGAAGGAGCGCATGAATATAAACCTGTGAGGAGTGTGGTGTGTGTGGTGTGTGTGGTGTGTGTGTGTGTGTGTGTGTGTTTATAAGGTGTTGTGTCACTCTCACCTGCAGTTTAAGACGATGAGCCTCGATGGGGATCACCTTGAGGACGGGAAGCTGCACCACCAGCACTTTGGGTTTGCTGCGCACCAGACAGCCCTGCTCCACGTCCCAGTCCGCTCCCTCCAGATACAGACCTGATACATAGCAACCTAACACACACACACACACACACACACACACACACACACACACACACAGAGATAAGGACACACTGAATGTGTGTGCTGCAACATTTGTTTAACTGTGTTTAATATTCGGAGCATCTCATAAATCTGTGTGTTTGTTATAAGGGAGGACTTCGTAAAAATAATTTCATCTAATAGTTTGACTTTTTTTTAAATATCTGTATTAAAGTCTGTCGCATGCGTTCCATGATGCTGCAAAAGAGAATTTCACAGCTCCGAAACAGAGGTTAGATTTTTTTTTTTAAATTGCTGCTAAATAGAAAAAAATGTGAAATTTCTTTAAAAAGTGCAGATTTGTTTATAGTTCATTCTTATAAAATTGGTCCAGTGGGTATAAACTTTAATAACATTCTGCTAAACACTATAATTTTTCTTTTTTTTTTTTGTTGTTGATAAATTACATGTATAACACTTCTTATTTTACATTACATTAATAAAAAAAATTATTGAGTTAATTAATAATAAAAAAAAAAATCTCAGAAAAATGTTGTCCATTATTTTTTACATTTTGAAAATACAAAAACTTGATAGAGATTTTGTTTATCATCTTATAAACCGCACTTACTAACGTGGACAATCACATCATATATTTTTTAAAACCATTTTACCCAAAATAATTTTATTTTTCTATATTCAGAACCAGAAATCTCAGTTGCTAGAATCATTCATAAAATTTTTATCACTAAATAAAAAGTTCTAAAAAAGTCCTATCCCTATCCCTCCCTTTAATTAGAAAAATAATGCATGACTATTAATCTATTAGTTTTTCAAAACTAACTGATTAACAATCATTCATTTTTTCCTAATTAAACAATCAAAAAATTAAATTCTAACAGAAAACAAATTATTCTGTAAAAGCGTTTCTCCAAAGTGAGTCTTGTGAGTCACAGTGAAATGACACAACCTTTTAATTCTATTATCATCCAAAGCTTTTATTAACTATGCAAATGTATGCATATTTAATCAGATGAAGCCTCATTTGCATAAATTAAAATAGGTTATGTGAGAATATCTGCAATCAGCTGGCAAAGAGTAACTGTCTAAAAAAAAATAAATAATACAAATCACCTGCAGTGTCTAACATTGTGTCTAACATTGTCTGGTTGTGTGTGTGTGTGTGTGTGTGTGTGTGTGTGTGTGTGTGTGTGTGTGTGTGTGTGTTCTCACCCTGAGCCGGTCTCTCCTGCACCTCCTCCTCACTGCTGTACTGAGTGACGTGTGTGTACAGAGTGGAGCGGTCCAGCGGCCAGCCGTTCCTCCTGCACGTGGCCTGGACCAGCGCCGTCAGGTACGACTCGGGGATGTGTAACCCTGACAACCACATCACCATGGGCTCGCCCTTATCCACCTGCACACACACACACACACACACACACACACACATCAAACAGAGCTCAAAAACTTCCACAACTCAAACGTGTTTCTTATTTTTTCACCCTTTCATGATCACCTCCACCATATCACCATAATAATTATATTTATACCATAACAATCAGAACATATTATAATTAAATAATTACTATTATTTAACATAAATCATTATCGTGCTTTCTCTAGCGCTCCATTCGACTATTTGTCATTCTCACCGTAGCATTTCTCTGGTTTATCTTTACACACCTTCTGCACAAAATCCCAAGTGACAGACTCTATTCAGTGATTTGGATTTCTCAAAACTAACTAATTATTATATATTTTTAAATATCTCTGCATTTTTTTTTTTTTTTTTTACAACAAACTGCATTTTAAAAAGTGATATTCCATGGGACATGCTATTTTAAGCAGTAGAAAATACATCTAAAAACAAATATGGACATGTTTTCAAATCATTTATGCATGAGCTTCTTAAAAATTAGCCTATAAAACTAGATTTGTTCTGCAAAGCGCGAACGGCACGCTGTCTCCATCTCCATCTCCATCTCCATCTCCATCTCCATCTCAGAGGCAGTTTGGGGTGGGATTTATGTCGTACCCATGAGCTGTACTGATCGTAGCGTCTCTTGAAGTGGATCATCCAGTTGCCCAGAGATTTGAGGGTGTCTGGAGCCAGTTTTCTCCAGATAGCAGGGATCTGACCGTTAAACAGAGCTCGGGCAACGTCGTCCAGCTCGTTGCTCATCCCCACCTCACCGGCTAGAGCCTGAAACACACACAGTTTAACAACGTTTAACCTCCGTCTCAGTGATTTCCTGTCACTCAGCTCTGCTTTGTGTGTGTGTGTGTGTGTGTGTGTGTGTGTGTCTCTCTCTCTCTCTCTCTCTCTCTCTCTCTCTCTCTCTCTGTCTCTCTCTCACCCTCTGCAGTTCGGCGAGTGAGCGGCTCATGCGTACGATGAGTCTGTTGAAGCGCTCCAGCTCCTGCAGCAGCACCACGGTGGTGGGCGACACGTCCAGGCCGAACTTCTTCCGGATCACGTCCAGGTCGAACGGCGTGGGCAGCTTGTTCTGGATGTCCCGCGCCACCTGCCCGATGTACTCGTCTCTGCTGATTCCAGCACCAGAGTCACCTGCACCAGGGACACACACACTCTCTCAGAGCACGTCCGCTCCCTCCTTTACTAAGATCCCACATAACGAGTACTAATTTCATTTATCTCATTAAAGCATCGAACCAAACCGAACAGCTACGAGATGAATAACTTCAAAACAAAAAAAAAAAAAAAAAAGAAAAACAGAAAACAAGGCAAAGATAGAACTTATTGTTTACTTATCATCTTTTACAAGGGAAAATAAATACTGTTCCCATAATGCACTTTGCCACCTTTAGCCTGTTACTACTAACACTGTTGATTCTCTGTGTTGACAAAGTGATCTTTTTCAACAAAAATCCCGTACGTCGATTTACGTGCCCAATGAATTCCATGGCTATGGCGACGTCTCTGATTGGTGGGTTTTGCTTTGGGATTCTGGGTAATGTAGCACTGAAATGAGACTTTTAGGCAATTAAATGTGATTTTTAAAATAAAGTTGAAATCAGACTGGCTTATAGTTCATGGTAATTCAGTCTTTTAAAATCATTGCTAAAAATCGAATCCTCGATACTTTCAGAACCTCACTCTTGTGCTCTACTGTGTAAATGACGTCTCAGGCAAAGTCAGAGAAAGAAACAATATGTACATGAGATTTTTTTGTTCAGGTCTTTTGTGATAATTGTTTTTGATCTCAAAGAGACTTCCGTAAGAGTTAAATTGAAAACTGAAACCCACCCCACACAGACTGAAGACGATGAGACACGTCAAGAAACTTTTTAAAATATAATAAATATAAAATAAAAGAGTATAGAATTGATTGTGTGTCTGTTCATAAAGAAACTGGCTTCCACAAATTTAATTCCTGCCCTTCGGTTGTACTCATTTTCCCACACAATTTCTGTTCCTGAAGTGACTTTAAGGTTGCGGTAAAAGGTGTTAAGTTAATCTATATAATCTCTGTTTTGTGCTTTTAGGTATTTATTAAAGTGAACCCACAAAATGGACGTGTTATTTTTGCAGCGGTAAAAGACACGATCCTGTTTTTTTGTTGACGTTATCAAGCGTGCACATCTTTTTTGCCATCTTTTTTCTTTATCCACTGTTGTCTAAACTGTATCGCTGTCAGTCCTGGGATTTGAACTCACACCCTGCAGGTGGTATTACAGGTAGATTGTGGAGGTATGTACCAGTTTGTGGCTGTAGCTCTATGAGGTGCGTCCACATGTCCCGGGCAGCCTGAGTGTAGTAGCCGATCTCAGCGTTGGGGTGAAGCCCAAACACCTCTGGAGTGTTCGCCAGCGGGAGTGACTCGATTTCAGCTGCAAAACACGGTCAGAGATTTGGTGTCTAAAATCAGTTCAGGGATTTCATTACTTCTACATCACAACAGTTTCAAAAGACGCTTTCTACACACCGACGTAGACATCCTTGAGTCCGTCCGGCGGGATTTTGTAATCCACGTCTTTGTTGTGGAAGAAATGGAAAGGCTGGAAGGTGTCGAAGATGAAATCTCCCAGATATTCGTCCATGTAGACGGTGAGGATCCTGCGGTCGAAGCTGTCAATCGCCCTGCCGCCGTACATCACCTGGGTCGAGGTCAGGGTGGTTTATTTCGTCATCAAAAATGAATGAATACAAGCTGTTATACACAATAACTCACTACAATCAAACTGCAAAACACAGAACAAACTTACAGCTAAATTATTGCTATATTGTGTATAAACAATTCCCACAGAAATGCATTTAAACAACAAGAAAAAGAAAGATTTTATCAATCTACAAATGCCTCAAACCTTACATGACCCGTCCCTTTCTCTGTTAAAAAAAAAACTGATGCATGATCCTAATTTACATATTACACCCTGATAGGCTCTTATATTTTATGATGCAGTAACGTGGACTAAAATATCACGAAATATTATTAACACCAACTCGAATCAGTGACATTTTCAGCTTCCTTTTTCATCCAAACTTCTGCAGTGACAGTTTTCACTTTTTGCCCAAGCTGTGTCTTATTTTTTATTTTTATTTTTTTTGCAAATTAACCCCATCACCACCTTGAAGTTTCTTAATGGGTAGGAATTACATAGTATGTGTGTAATGCTTATATAATTTACATCGTTTGGAGCTCCTTCTCATCCCCTCTTACGCAAACAGGATAAAGATACAAAGAACCGTGTGCTCAGAGGGAAAAAAAGGAGAAGCATAAAAGAAGGAGAAGAAAGAAACAAAGAGATAATTAGTAGAAAGATCAAAATGTAGAAAGTAGTTCATTAGTAGGAAGATCAAAAGGCACATAGAAATAGATATACGCATAATTATACAACATATAAACATACAGGCGTGTACACGCGTGCACATATAGGCATATAGATAACATGCATACGGTCCTGTTTGTTTTGTCAGGCTCTAGATGTCATGTTCTATGGGTGTAGAAGTGCCTCACCTCTCCGATCAGGTATTTGAGACTGCCCCATGGAATCGTGGTGTCACCTTGAGTGTGAGCTTTGGTCAGGTAGGTGTTCAGGATCTCCAGACACACCTGACACACACACACACACACACACACACACACCAGACAAAAGAATAAGCCTGAACTCCTTAAAATAAAACAAAAGAAACCCGTTTTAAAAAGAGCTAAAAGATATTGTTCACTTTATTATTTAAAATAAAAATTTTACATTAGTTTGATCATATTTTAATTGTTGTTATTGCACTATTATTATTTGATTATTTTTATACTGTTTCTTTATTTATCTGTTTGTTTATGCTGTAAATTACTTTGAGCTGCATTTTAAATTGTACGAGAGGTGCTATATAAATAACGTTTAACATAATTAGGTTTATTAATGCACAGAAACGTATGAACACAAAAATACAGAATACAAAAATAGTGTGAAGCAGTTTAGAAAATTAAAAAACAAACAAACAAAAAAAAAAAACAGAGTTGAACTAAACTTGAAAACGTTAAACATTCTGCCTCGTGCGTTCACCTGGAAGTCGGACTCGTTGAAGTCGTATGGAACGTTCCAGCCGATCTTGCCGTACTTGCGTCTCTCCTGCACCACGGCGTGGAAGAAGGCCAGCACGTAGACCAGGCTGCGGAAGGCCGGGTGCGGGCAGCTCATCAGCGTCTCCAGCGGGATCTTAAAATACGTGGCTCTCATGTTCAACTTCAGCCCGTTGGGGGGCTCCGTCACCACCTGAACCATTTCGTTTTAATTCTGTTTTATTTGTGTGGTGAATTTAATGATAGACATTGCTACAAAGCAGCTTTACAGAAATCTGGATGGAGATTTAGGTCCCTAATGAACAATCTGTAACGAAATCCCTAATTAAACATCCACATTTCGGTTATGTTCGTAAGAGAAATATTAAACAGCAAAATATTCGTGACCGCTGCTTTAATATTAAATAGGAGCGTAAAGGGGATTAACCTTGAGTGATTTCTGCAGGATGCCGATGGGGAAGTCTTTGATGGGGTCGGTGGTGAGCCACAGACGGAAGTCTGGGTGAGGTTTAGTGATTCTCTCTAGAGCTTTCTCCAGCTCCTTCAGCCACTTCACTAACAGATGACAGTTCTGGAGCATCAGCCACTGACCTCGGGACACCGCGGTGTCCAGCAACTGCAGTGCAACCTGGCGAATGGATATTTACACACTAACGTCACCAATTTCTGTTACAAGCTACCATTCTGTCATTCTGAGTCTATATTACATCACTCTGTGTGTGTGAGTGTGTGTGTATACCTTCTCCTGGCCTTGTCCCATGGCGAGGAACTTGAGCCTGTTGGTCCCGAAACCGGAGCGCTCGGCCAGCTTCATCAGGTCGCTGGCCGGCTCACAGCCAGGACTCAGGATAAACACGATGGGGGAATTCGGAGTGCTCTGTTCAAATATAGCCTCGAAACTGATCACCGGAGGCTGCACATACCTGAGAGGAAAAGACAGAGAGGCAGAACAAAGTAAGGAAAAATGAGAAGCCACTTCACACATGTAAAGAATGATAGCTTGTACCTGAAGCAACCAGAAATAGAATTAGAAACAAGTGAATATTTGTATGGAACAGAATATTGTTTATAGCACTTTTACAATACTGGCTTTTTTTTTATTTCTTATCCCACACCAGCCAGCTCTCTCCTATCAAACCACAGCTAACTTTTCATCAGGGACAGTGAAGGCTACCACGTGCTTCCTCCGAAACACGTGAATCTTTTCTATCTGCTGCTCATGCTACATCACAGGGCAGCGTAACACCCTCAAAGGAAAGCGCTATCCATCCTCTTCTGCATACATGAGCTCACAGACACCCATGATTGGCTAGTGTCACTGTGATTGACAGGGGAGTGAGAGTATGCCCTTCCCATCCAGACAGCACGGTTAATTTTGTTCTCTAGGACTCCTGGCCATGGATGGCTGTTGCAACATCACTACAGTCCGTGTTAAAGAAGCTTTACAGATATCAGATAGTCTAGATCTGGGGCTCTGAAATGGTTTTGCACCAATTAATAAATATTCCAGTCAAGAACTTAATTTTAAACTCCACGTTGTGGAAGAGTTCAAGGGGGTGAATACTTATGCAAGAAACACTGCAGATACACAACACTGCTTTAGAGATACACAACACTGTTTAACAGATAGGCAACACTTTATGAGTGACCCCTCGTTCTTACTTCTCTCCCATGGTGATGGTGACGTAGTCGCTGACGGCGCGGTACACTCGGTCCACCCTGAAGCAGCGCAGAAGCAGAAGTTTCTGGAAAGCTGTCAGACTCTCCTTGTACTTCATTGGGAAAGGAGCCTGCTCCGGCGTGTCCAGGTCGTACCACTAATAAAATGGTGGAGGAATATATTGATATAATGTCAAGTCACCCGCATCAATGACAAACCTGTCTGCGTGTGAGCGGTTAACATCAAACGTACATCCTTCCATTCGGTGGGATTCTTCTCGATGTCGCCTATCAGTGAGCCGAACTCGTTTTGGAAAAGTTCAGTCAGACGCACAATATCCTCCCAGCCCTGATCAGGCAGCCAATCGCACGGCTTCTTCCTCTTACTCTTCTCCAGTGAGAGGTTCCCTACATAATACACAAGGACGCATTATTGATTATCTGTTGATATTGATTACATCCAGTCTCTAGCATATTTATATCATTGAGCTTTGTCAGTGTTTCACCTTTAAGGAAGAAGTCGAGCTCTTCCTGAGGAGCGCGACCCTCTGCCTGCTCGATCTTTATGGTCATGTTGAAGGAGAAAAGCAGCTTGTGTTTTTCAAACAGACCTGTGAAGTTAAAAAAAGAGTCAGAACCTGCTACGGCTACATTAAAGCCACGCTAATTACAGCTTTCTGTTAGGAAAGAATAAACACAAAAACAATCAGTAAAAATGGTAAAACTTTTGTTGCTTCGGTTTCAGTTTTTACATGTTTTGGTAACCGCTTAAATATTTATGCAGTTATAAATTATAACTCATATTTAAGTCACTCTAGAAATGTTATTAGGCAAAGTTATTAGGTATTAAACAAACTCCCTGAAGTAATAATTCTATAAATATGTATGAATATGCAATCTAGGCATGCCTCCTATATCATCGTTGTTTAGCCTTCATTTGCATACTGGAACATGATTGGCTGTTATATTTTATGATGTAACAACACACGCCCCTCACTCGTACGAAACTATTTATTTCTAGATTTTCCAATGATGTTACCGACTCTGTGTTCCTTAAAAATGCAGCCAAAACACAATTTTTCACAAACTTCAACCATATTTGTATTAAAAACATGCATCTAATGTACGTTACCTTTATGCAACAATACCACAAATCATTTTAAATACAACAAAGCTTTAAACCACTGGGTTTCTAATTCATTTTCAAGTCTAAAGCCCTTTTCACACATGCAGGTCACAGGGTGTGTGAACGTGTGCTTGCAATTTAATTGCATGTCAGATGAAAGCTAGGTCTGAAATGGCATTTTACAGACACCCCAGAGATCGTGAGGACAGAATTTGTTTAGGTGAGTTTATTGAAATAAATTCTTTTGTGTCATGGCTAATTCTTTCGTCTTGTATCTAAAATCCCAGCCAACAATTGCGTATCTATAGATAGATGCAAATTATGAGACAATAAAGTAGACCTATTCCTTAATTTCTATTATTACAGATAACCGTTTTTTTTGCTGACATTATAAATAATACTGATACGGTGCTTGGCCCCCTTACCGGTGCAGCCGTAATTGTAGATGTTGTGTGTGAGTGTGTTCATGATGTTCTTCAGCCTCTTGGGCAGGACGGAGTCAGGCAGAGATTTACGCAGTGAGAAGTCAAACACCTCGAGGAAGGAGGCTAGAGAGTATTGGTACATGCTGTTCACCAGCGCCATCTCAGCCAGGATAAAGAACAGGATGGCGCCGCGTTTAGCTGCCGGACGGTAACCATCACGCAGTGTATCGATGTCCGCTGACGTGCGTTCAGCCAGCTTCAGTTTCTCAAAGACCTGCCAGTAGTAGTAGTAACAACCTTTATTTAACCAGGATAAAAACTCATTGATATAAAATCTCTTTTACAAAAGTGACCTTGCCAAGAAGGAAGAAAAAGATACACAACAACAATTAACACAACAACAACAACATAATAAATAAATAAATAAATAACACCAGATGGGAAGAATTAGTGGAAAAATTAAAATCAATCAAAAGAAATGGAAAAATACATAATATTTTATTATATTGAGTCAAGTATTGCAGAAGCAACTTCCAATATGGCTGTACTCAAAATTATTTATAAGTGCCATAAAATCGACCAGCGAAGGGCGCACCGTAAGCTTTAAGTGTTCCTGTAAGTTGTTCCACATTGTGTAGGGGCATTAAATTTAAAACCTTTTTTCCCAAGCTCAGTTCTAACACGGGGAACAACAAGCTGAAAAACGTCCTCTGTGCGAAGATTTTACAGAAATGATGGATGACAAATAATTAGGTAACAAACCACATACAGATTTATAAATAAAACGGTACCAGTGTGAGCGCCATCCTAAGTCCAGAGGTGACAGTTCGGCCTCAGCATAAAGAGAACAGTGATGGGTTTTATAATCACAAACAGTGACAAAACATAAAGTGCTGTGAGAAAAGGTATCTAATTTTCTCAAGTATTGTACCGGGGCATGCATATATAATATATCACCGTAGTCAACTATAGGTAAGAGTGTTGAAGATACCAAATACTTTCTGGCACTGATAGGAAAAGAAGATTTATTTCCAAAATAAAAACCTAATTTTAATTTAAGTTTAAGAACAATATGATCAATATGTGGCTCGAATGTCAACTGGTTATCAAGGACAATTCCCAGGTACTTATAGGTTGGTCAATTGTCAATATAGTGCCTTTAAAGGTTACTATATCAGTAAGGTTTGGTGACCAAACTTTTGCATTTGCCAGGACGAAATAAAGAAATCAGTACACTGCTGGAAAAAAAATAAACATTCTGGACTGAAAGGTCCATTATGTAATCCAGCTATATGACACAGTTACGGTAGAGACTTGGCTCAGCTAGTTAGCCATCTACAAGTGTGTACAGATAAGTAGATGAGAGAGCTGGACCGAAAAAAAAAAGACTAAAGCGCTGCTGCATTGTTCTCTTTAACCTACGTGCACAATAGTAGGTGACAAATCACTTGTAGCCCATGTGGGTTGTCTCATGTGGGCGTGTAACAACCGCCATAATTGTCACTGTTGGGGTGTGATCTGTCTAACTTTTTTTTTTAGGAGTAGTTACATATATATCTTATAAAGCTAACTAGTTAAACACAAATTAAATATTGAGCTAATTCTTGTGTAAACTGGTTGTTTGATTTATACATTAGGTGCTCTGTAATAGTTTTGTTGGCAGATTAGCAACTAGCTACGTACACTCACCAGAGGCACCAACAATCTCTGTTAGTCCCTGCCAAGTTTTATTTTTCTTCAAAATGTCACTATACACACCACACAGGCAGGAACTAAAGTTGGGAATGGGGAACTGAAGAAACAATGGACCACGTTGGACTGGTCTGGAAAATCATTTGAGAGAACTGTTTGGACCTGTCGCTTTAATACATCATACCTAATTTGCATATAAATAAGAAAATCACAGTTCAAATGTCAGTTTTGGTTAAGTCATATTTCCATGCCATGCACATAAATCCAATAAACTAATATTCATTGCTTTGTCACTTGCTAGGGTGAATGGATTTTTCCTTTAAGAGTTCACATATGTGATCATGTTGTACCTCGCTGGCTTTGGACTTGGTTTCCTCGAGTGTTTGGACGAGCTCCACGTTGTCCAGCATGTTGCCCGTGGACGTGGCGAGCTCTCGGAGCAGGGAGTCTTCCAGGTCTTTGAGGAGACGCTTGTTCTCGCTCGTCTCCTGGATCAGACGCTCCCTCTGTTCCTCCAGCTCTTTCCGTTCGAAGCCCACGATGACGCTCAGCAGCTGGTCCTCCAGACCCTTTAACGTAACTGATCACACACAAACACCAACACCTTCAGGACACTGTTCGGGAAGATATGTTAATATGATCAAAACGGATAAACTGACTGATTGACTCATTGGGCCGTATTCGGAGTTGAGTTGAGAGTGTGTAGTGAGCATTTAATACTGGAATTACACACATCAATATTCAGACCTCAAACCTAACTACAGATTTAAGCACTGTTCAGAGGTTATGCAAGAGTTAAGCATGTGGGGGCGGAGTTTGTCTAAAACAGAGACGTGGACTTGAACACAGCCCTATAGCCCTATATATGAAGCCCACAGTCTTTCTCTTCCTCACCGGTGTAGTTGATGACCATGGCTTTTCCAAACACCGCCGGTGAGTATTTGGGATTTGCCAGTTTGGTGTTGAGGTACAGTTTAAAGTTAGGGTCGTAGTCGACCTCCTTGTCTCCCAGCACAATGACCTGCCGTCCCTCGGCTCCTTTCACGTTCTTCTCCAGAACGTTGTCGATGACGGGGTCGATGTACTCATCCACGTCTTGAAACAGGAAAGGAAAACCATATTTGATTGCCATCTCCAACTGCTTCAGGAAATCTGGATCGTTAAAGGAGGAGATCTGCAAATAGAAATAACAGTAGATTATTTCTTATACCCAAGAACCGTCATTACAAGTAAAAAGTGATAATCTAATATAAAAATCACTCAGACATGAAGAAAAGTACTGAGGTGCACAGATTTATACATTTTTAAAACATCAGGACAAAAATTAACACTAATTAAACAGATTTATGTATTTATTATTAATTGTAATTGTTTTTTTACTTGAAATAATTAATATGAACTAGAAGAATTAAGCAATTAACTCAATGTCATTCGAGCCATGAATGATTGCTTGAGTGCAAAGACTGCAGAACTATATCTATCTATCTATTGTGTGTGTACAGTCTCTCTGTCTATATACATATATATATATATATATATATATATATATATATATATATATATATATATATATATATAGTACTGTGCACCACTTTTTCTGTGTGAAAACACACAAAGTTCCTTAAGGAGACTCGAAGAACTGTCCTGACTGGAAACACACACTACATGGAGTTTACAGATATAATGATTCCCAAAATTAACCATTAAACTCTTCAAAATTCTAAACTTTTCTCATTTTGTGTCTCAGACCGCAGAGGTGCATGCTGGGAAACGCTCATAACTTTTAAACTGTCCAACATCAAATCCAATCCAAAGAGGAAGTTTGCCATTTTCATTTTACTTCAAAACTTTTTTTTCAATCATCATGAAATTTGGGTCACTGCATCGTGGGACCAACTCGAACAAAAGAAGTTTCTCAGATACTTGAAATGCAGGATGGTTTGTCACCTCTAGGGGGTGCTATAATCTAGAAATGAGTCCAACTGCTCATAACTTTTAAACTGTCCAACATCAAATCATGATTCTTCTTTGGCTTGAATCCTTGGAAGGTACCCGAGTGTTCTGCATGTAACGAATTTCTAATTTGCCAAACAGGAAATTTGCCATTTTCATTTTAATTAAAAATTTTTTTTTTTT
>CM074939.1:17156650-17172137 GCA_037576815.1 Pangasius larnaudii | reverse complement strand
CCTCACTAATGCTCTTGTAGCTGAATGAACACAAATCCCCACAGCCGCGCTCCAACATCTAGTGGAAAGACTTCGCACAAGAGTGGAGCTCATTATAACAGCACACACAGGGGGAATAAATCTGAGATGGGATGTTCAACAAGCACATATGGGTGTGATGGTCAGGGGTGCACAAACTTTTGCTGAACTTCTGCTCGTAGGATAGTGAGAAAGACCAAAACATGATGGACACTTCATTTAAATGACTGTGACTGATGGCTTAGCTTGGGAACCCCTGATATACACACCAGGGATATTAATATGAATACGTTATTCGGAAACGAACAGATGATAACTTTTAAACAGATACAAATTCAGATCAATTATTCGTTACTTTTTTTTAGAAAGCTTGCTAGAAAGGGCATCACAAGGCATCTGGTTGAGTCTCAAGTCAACAAAAAAGCAGGAAGTTTTTTTTTTTTTTTTTGACAAACCAAAGGAATCATCTTGTACCTGCTGATCTCGACTTCGTCGGTGAGCAGGCTCTCGATGCGGAAGGGCTGGCTCAGGGGAATGCCTCTCTCCATCACGTCCTTCTGCCACACCTCGTACACCATCTCGTCTCGGAAGTCCCAGCTGAAGGCTCCTTCGTAGCTTAGGAAGGCGGCGCAGATCAGACAGTCTCCCAGCAGGCGCACTCGCCTCTTCTTCAGCTCCTCGAGATCCTCCGTCCAGCTGCAGACAAACAATTTTTCACTAAGAACACTCGTGTGATGAAGCGGAGCTACTCTTACCAACCTGAAGTGGATTATTTTCATATAACAGCATGTCATGAAGTGTATTATTCCTTTTATGCCAACTACGATTTCTTATTTAGTGATGAGCGTCACTTTTTCCATCCATTTATAGTTACATTCAATGTTGTGGAACGTCTGCGAAACATGTCAGTTCCTGTTCTCGCTTACGTTATAGCAGCTATAAACAGTCGTTCCCTCACCAGTCTCTCTTTTTTTCCCTCTCTTGAAGTTAATAAGACAAAAAAGAAAAAAATGCAGTTTGTCATGTTACAGAAAAAAAGCATAAACTCCTCTGTCCTGAAGATGTCGGAAAAACTTAAATTACAGCTTGACCTCTGACACTGGAGACTCCTTCCATAAATGTCTCCTTAGAGAAAACTTCACTGTACCAATTATCAATTACACGTTTTAATTTTTAATCTGTTTACTATTAGTGGAGCGCCCGCTGTATAATTCCCGGTGAATGAGCTGTTACTATAGAAACGATACCGTATTAGAACGAGTGCATTAATATAAACCTGCACAAGTGTCAGATCTGCTGTTATAGAAAATTAATCAACACCTTCTGACCAATCAGAATCCAGAACTCAATAGCGCTGTGCCGTAAGTGCATGAATATGAAATTTTGAAGGCTGCTAAATGTTCAGGAGCAGTCTGTTATTTTTCTGACCGCTTGTTCTCTGATCCGAGTCCTGAGATGAGCTTGTCGGCGGCGATGAGTCGGCGCTCCATGAGCTCAGCCTCCTCCTGCAGCTGCTGCTTCTCGGCCATTGCGTCGTTGTACTTCTGCCCCAAAGCGCCCAGCTCCTTCTGTATCTCCGCCAGCTCGCTCTGGATCCTCTCCAGCTCGCGCATGCTCTGGAAGAAGTTCTTCTCCAACTTGGCCACCTGGAAAACAATCATGTTTATTGACCTGTGAAGAAATAAATAAATCTGACAAAACCAAAAAACTCATTAAGCAACATATCTGCTAATCTATGTACAGACCCATCGACACACAAGCAATGTTAATTGACTTTTTGGATGTTTCAATTCAGTTTGCAATAAAGCAGTAGCAGAAAGGTAGGTGTTTATTAAACCTTCTCTCTCTTGGGTTTGATCTCTCGGGCCACGTCACAGTAGCCCATGACGGCCTCGACGAATTTCAGCATGCCAGAGCCGGCCTTACTGATGGCCTGCATCTCCTCAAACGACGTGTTCAGGTTCTTCAGGAAGCCTGACGAGAAGAGAAGAACACAGCGAGAGTGTTTGTCAAGTTAACACCATCTGAATGGTCAGGAGGTGTTGATTAATTTTCTGACAGCTCATTCACAGGGACTTGTACAGCGAACGCTCCACGTAAACGGACTGTGTAATCATTGATATGGTGAAGTTGGAAGGAGTCTCCAGTGTCAGAGCTTTGCAACAGACAGATGAAAAGCCGTAACTTTAAGTTTTCAGAGGAGTTTATGCTTCTTTGCGGTTTCTCTGTAACATGACAAGCTGTGTTTTATTTTTGGTCTTATTAACGTGAAGAGTGAGGAAAAAAGAGAGGCTGGTGAGGGAACGACTGTTTATAGCTGCTATAACATAAGTGAAAACAGGTACTAATTTGTTTTCCTGGATGATCCACAACATTAGACGTAACCATAAGCGGATAAAAAGCACAGTGTCTCGTTATTTAATAAATAAAAAATGTAATTGTTCTCAAATTGCTGTATTGTAAGAGGAATAAAACACTCGGGGACGTGCTGTTACAGGAAAATAGTCAACTTTGGGGTGGTGACAGTATCTCTGCTTCATCACATCTCCAGGTGGTTGATTATTTTCCTATAACAGCATGACACAGAATGTTTTATAAAGTTCTAATATAACAACACAAAAGTTTTTACAAAAGATTTACTTACTTTGCTTACTTACTGTTAGTCAGTGTCTAGTCTAAGCTTCATGAACTGGTGAACTTATTTATTTAAAAAAAAAAAAAATCAATCCCATTTAATCCCATTTCTTACCATCAAAAAACAAAATATAATAAACAGGGAAAATAATTTTCTATCACAGCAGGTCTCACCTCGGACGGTTTTGACCTGTCCGCTGCTGATGGAGTCGCAGTCCATCTCCATGAGCGAGCGCAGGAAGTTGGCCTCCGACATCATGCCCTTCGCCGCCTTCCAGCTGATCTCTTTATAACCGCGCATGACCAGGATACACTCACACACCACCTGCACCTGCTTCGGCGGCTTGGCGAAGGATCTGCGCGGCACGGGGAAGACGACAGGAAGACGACACACCGTGAATGAGGTTAGACATAACTTTATTAGGACGAAGACAAAGACAGATGTTTCTCGTCTGTAACTTAAGATTGCGTTTTATAAATTATGGTTTGCCTGAAGTCTGTGTCCTTATAAAGTTTGCTAAGAATCTCCATCAGTTCGATACAATAAACTTCAAGTTAAAACTATAATGAATTCAGAATTCAGAATAAGTTGCTCATAAGTTCCTATTAACACAATTTGCACTTTTTGGCTACAGTTATAGAAAAGAAATTATTTATAATCGCACAATCCGGTGTCACCCAGATGAGGATGGGTTCCCTTTTGAGTCTGGATCCTCTCAAGTTTTCTTCTTCATGTTGTCTCGGGGAGTTTTTCCTCACCGCCGTCACCTCTGGCTCGCTCATTAGGAATAAATTTACAAATTTAAAATTTATATCCGGAACTGACATATTTCTGTAGAGCTGTTTTGTGATGCAGTGTCCGCTATTAAAAGTGCTATACAAATAAAACTGAATTGAATTGAAAAAGATGCAGATGTAGAAATAGGAGATGGAGATGTGGACAGCTTTGGGTTTGCAGATATGTTAAGTTCAAAATGTCAGTGGAACTTGAGACAAGGCGACTTTACAGCTTCAGAGAATGCAGTTCAGCACCGACTGAACAAAAGCACTGACTCAGTACAGGGGCAGTGACTGATACCGATTCACTTCAGTGACTCTTAAAGAAAAGAATCATGTCTAATCTGCTTGTGTCCTGTATGATTTCTTTATCTATGAACCCTGGCGTTTGCATTACATATATACGACAGGATCATGTAAGGTTCTGGAATACACAAATATAAACCGAGGCCCTGAGGTGAGACTCTCCGGTGTGCACTCACCTGATCTCAGTGACGTCGGACTTGTCCAGGTCCTGCAGGGCGATGCGAGCTGCCTCCAAAGCAGGCAAAGCCTCGGCCAGAGAGCTCTCGGCATCCATCTTCTCCACGGAGATCACTTTATTCTGCTCTGCGATCTCCTTGGCCTTCTCCTCTGCTAGCTTCTTCTTCTCCTCCGCTTCATTAAGAACACATCAGTTAGCATGATCCTAATCATATCCAACATCCAATATATCCTGTAATCAGGGTCAAAAAATGTTGCTTTACGTATATCGACACTGACCGACGGCTGTGTTGGTGGAGATCTCGTTCAGCAGGACCTCGCAGGCGGAGGACTTCTCGGCCAGAACCACTTTCTGCTCGGCCAGCTTGGTGTTGAGCTCGGCGAGCTGCACGCTGGCCTCCTCCAATTTATCCAAACCTCCTTCCAACCGCTTACACTGGGCTACAACACACACACACACACACACACACACACACAGAAAAAAAGAGAGAGAGAGAGAGCAGAAAGTTTACTAGGTGTGATATAACCCAGTTTTCCTGGCTTGGATGATTGAAAACCAAAGATGGTTGAAAAATGCACTTTTAATTTAAGTTAATTTAACTGTAGTGATAATTCTCAACTCAAAATGTCCCTTCATACACACATTTAAACACACACACATATATATATACACACACACACACACACACACACACACACTCACCGAGGATGTACTTGTCCTTGTCCTCCAGTAGGTTGGAGTAGGTGCTGATGAAGTCCAGGTAGTTTTTGGGGGTGACGTAGTTACTGCGCCGCAGCTTCTGCTGGAAAAGTTTGCTGTACTCGCCCACCGAGCCGTGCACCATACACACGTGACCTATCACCGCCTCGGTATGGGCCTCGGGTATCATAGGGCTCTCACCTGGAACAGGAGACGAACCAGCACAGTGAGAAGATAATCCAGATAAACCTAATCATATATTGATTACCCATCTGCAACAAACAACTCTGCAATTCACGTTATATGATCATCACTTCATCACCATTTATCTGCACTGTGGTTCTAATAAATTATTAACCCATATACATGGTGAGGCCAAACACCTGATCGAGATAAACCTTAAAGTGTAGAGTATTTTGTGAGATTTTTCGAGTAAGGTTTTCCGACATCTTCAGGACAGAGGAGTTTACGCTTTTTCGGTTTCTCGGTAACATGACAACCTTTGTTTTTTTTGTCTTATTGTCTAATTGAAGCGAGAGAAAAAAGAGAGGCTGGTGAGGGAACGACTTATAGCTGCTATAACGTAAGCGAGAACAGGAACTAACTCGTTTCACAGACTTTACAATGCTAACTATAAATGGATAAAAAGCAGGACTTGTTCTTTAATAAATAAAAAATTGAAATCATTGGGAAATTATTGTGGCAGAAGAGGAATAAACCACTCCCTATGGTGCTGTTATAGAAAAATAATCGACGTTGGCATGGTAACAATAACTGTATATCATAACATAGCATTTTTACAGATGTTAAATGACTTACCCAAGAAGGACTGTGCGACTGCATGCAGAGCCTGAGGAGGCCACGGCAGGAACCAATCAATACCGGTGTTATTCACCAGCCCTGAACAACACACACACACACACACACACACACACACACACACACACTCATTAAGGTGTCCAGTGGTATTTGTATTATATTATATTCATGACTGAACCTGAGCGTTCTTGTTACTTGCGATGACTTCTGTGAAATCCTAACTCATGTTAAAGAGTTGAGAGCGTGTGAACTTTTGTATTTACTCTGTATCATGCAGAGTGAAATATAAATACACAAAATGGCCGTCCCACTTTGTACACCGCCTCCCTCGTTACCTGGGAAGTTCCTGCAGCGGGTTCGGAGGACGTCCCCTACAGGAGACATGCCCAGGACGATGTGCAGGTTGTTGGCGCTCTTGTTCACGAAGTATTGCCACACGCTGTCTTTGGACGGCCCCGAGCCCATCTTCAGAGCCTCGTCGCGGATCTGATTCAGGACGGACTCCTTCTCGTCGTCAGGGAACAGCGCTGGAACCATTCCTGTGCACCCAGAAGATCACGAAAGCTGCATTGGTCCATACCGGCACGTCTTTAGTGTACTTCAGTGCGCTTTAAGTATGATTTCTTTTCTCTAATGCATCATACAGCTATAAGAAGTATTGCTTAGTGGTGAAAAACCGGTTGAGATTTTAAAATCCTATTTTAAAAAATTGTGTCGTTGTGTAATTGATATACGTGTGTGTGTGTGTGTGTGTGTGTGTGTGTGTGTGTGTGGTCCCTATGATCAAAAAGTAGTGAAAAGTTTTGCAGATTTGTCCGAGAGCAGCTGTGGGCGGGTCCTTAAGACCATAGACCATAAATGATAATATGTTTAGTAGATAGTTGGGTCTGTATAAGTAAATAAGAGTGTGGGCGTGTCTTTAAAAGCATAAATGTGTTGGAAATAGAAGCATAGCTGAATGGGCTTGTCTTTAAAAGCATAAATGTGTTGGAAATAGAAGCATAGCTGAGTGGGCGTGTCTTTAAAAGCATAAATGTGGTGGAAATAGAAGAATATCGGAGTGGGCGTGGCTTAAAAACCATAGGTGGTAACATGGGTGTGTCTTTGTGCCCATATATGTAAAAGAGAGCATCTTTGAATGGACGTGTCCTTAGATATGAATGTGTCTTTGAGTCCATATATGGAAATATGAGTGGCTATGAGTGGGCGTGTCTTTGAACTCATTTATGGAAATATGAGTGGCTATGAGTGGGCGTGTCTTTGAGTCCATATATGGAAATATGAGTGGCTATGAGTGGGCGTGTCTTTGAACTCATTTATGGAAATATGAGTGGCTCTGAGTGGGTGTGTCTTTAAGATCAAAGATGGTAATGCAGGTGTTCTTTGAGTCTATATATGGTAATGAGAACATCTTAGTGTATGAGGCCCTTAAGACCACAAATGGTAATGTGGGCGTGTCTTTGAGGTCAGGTCAAAATTAAAGCATTTCTAAGTGTGCCTTTGTATCCATATATGGAAATAAGAGCGGCTCTGAGTATGCTGCTCTGGAAAAGCATAGGTGGTAATGTGGGCGTGTCTTTGAGACCATATACGGAAGTCTTTAACAAGAATGAAGGAAATCATTGGTATTTTTAGGACCTTACATTAAGTTTGTAAAAGACTCCAGTCATTTTTAGATAGTGGTTTTATAAAACTGCGTACGTGGTGATGCTGTTATTGTCCAGAGGTCCAAAACGATGTACCTGAGGTGAGCATGTTGTTGATGAGCTCCAGGAAGCCCTCCTCAGCCACGTGAGCGTCAGTGAAGAGGAACACCGTTCTCTTATTCTCAATGCCCAGCTTTAAGTAAAGAGTCTTCAGATCTTCACGGAAGTTAGACTCTGAGTATCCTCGACTCAACACGATCTCAAACACCTACAGCCAAAAAAAAAAAAAAAAACACCAGATAAGTAATAGATCCTGATGTTTGCCGTATTACTGTGATTTTTTTTTTTTTAATTATAAAAATCTATTACCTCACATCCTGCAGTGAATGCAGCCAGTTTGGTTAAGGACTGTTTCCCAGACCCTCCCACTCCCACTAAGAGGGCGTGGCCACGGTCCATCCTGATGATGCGATGGATTCTGGTCAGGTGGTCCAGTGCGTCGTCGAAGAGCACCAGGTTCATCCTGGTCTTGTTCTCGTTGTATTCCTCGAGGATCTCCTGTAAAAACAAATAAAGGAAACAGATGATACGGTTCTGAGTGCTCGTGCACCAGAGATGTACAGCGTTCACCTGATGTCAGCACCTGGAAAAGAGCTTTGCAGGCATCGAAATCCTGAATGTCCTCGTAGACTCTGGGCTCAGACTCGGTCAGGGCTGTTCTGTAATCTCCAAACAGGATGGGGTCTCTCATCGCTGACTCCAGATCAGATTTGAAATGCTCCTCGATCAGGGTTCTAATGTGTCCCTGGACCTGGTGACAGCAAACACATCGACAATAATAAAGATTAATTAATAGTATGTAATATATGTTAATGCTATTACTCAGACAACATAACATTTCCGGACGCTAAATAATGTTGCTGATGGACGTCTGAAATAATTATGATGGATTCTTACAGGATCTTTAAGGTAAGATTGTTGAATAGTCACTCAAAATTGTTGTCATTTTAGCATGTATACTTGCATGAATAAAACAGTCGGTGTCATACTGTTATAGGAAAATAATCAGTGCTAATCAAAGTTGATTATATTCCTATAACAGCAAGCCCTGAAGTGTTTTATTCCTCTTATACCACAAAAAATTTGCCAACGATTACGATTTTTAATATATTAAAGAACAATACGTCATACATACCATTCATTTGTAATTACATTTAATGTTATGGAACGTCGACAAAACAAGTTAGTTCCTGTAATCACTTACGTTATAGCAGCTATAAACAGACGTTCCCTCACCAGCATCCCTTTTTTTCTCTCTCATGAAGTTAGTAAGAAGAAAAAAAAAAAACGCAGCTTGTCATGTTACCAAGAAACTGCAATGAAGCGTAAACTCCTCTGTCCTGAAGACGTCAGAAAGCTCGGACTGTTACAAAGTGCTGACACTGGAGACTCCTTCCATGAACGTTAAAGTTTACAGAAAACTTTACCATATCAACAATTTTTTAAAATCTGTACTCATCCCTGTGAACGATCAGTTACTATAGAAACAGTGATGTATCAGAACAAGTGCATTAATATAAACCTGTGCTACTATCAGGGCTACTGGTATAGAAAATTAATCAACACCTTCTGACCAATCACGATCCAGGGATAATAGAAGAGGCTATATATAGTGTGCGAAAATTAACATCTGATTACACCTTCGATAGAAATTCTTAGTCTTAAGTTCAGGGTTTTTTTTTAAAAAAAAGGTTTGCTGATTGCTCGAACCAACATCAGAGCCAGTCTCCGGTGGATCAGCAGGAAGAGTGGAAGAGCAGGAAGTGACTCACCAGGACTTTGTCGGTTTCGTTGATGAGCCTGTCGTGGAAAACTCTCAGACACTCGTTCCTCCAGACCCGCACGAACTGCGTGACCATCAGGAACCTGCAACGAGTCATGATCAGAAACAATGAAATCTATTACGAAACGAAGGTACTGTGTGATCAGAGGCTGTGGGGAGTGTACTAACCTCTCTGCGTTGGTCAGGGTCAGGCCGTTATACACCCTGGACAGATCCCTCAGGTTGAAGATGTAGTGGAACTTAGAAGGAGTTGGTGGCAGGTCTTTAATGATGGATTTATACAGCTCCAGTGTGCAGGAGGTCAGCGCGTCACAGATTTTCTGAATACTTTCGTCAAACGGCTTTAAAAACAACAGAACTTGTTAGAACTTATCATTGGAATGTTGAATTAATTTTAGTATACTTTTAACTCTCTGTGCTGCTGTAATAGGTGAAGTTCCCTCTGGGATGAATAAAGTGATCCATCTACACTGTAAAAAATTTACTGTAGAGTTTACAGTAATTTACTGGCAACCTGGGTTGCTGTAAACAACTGTAAAACATATCTATCTATCTATCTATCTATCTATCTATCTATCTATCTATCTATCTATCTATCTAACTAACTAACTAATTTATCAACACTTTCCTGAGAAGTAAATTATTATTCCTTTTCCCACAGCGCTGTTGAATTCTGGGTTCTGATTGGTCAGAAGGTTGATTCATTTTCTATAACAGCATTATAAAACGTGTGTATGTGTATCCGTTGGTACGGTGAAGTTTTCCGTAAGGAGAAACGTGTTTATTGAACATTTATGGAAGGAGTCTCCAGTGTCAGTGCTCTGTAACAGTCAGAAGTAAAGCTAGCTTTAAGTATCTTTAAGTTTCCCGACATCTTCAGGACAGAGGAGTTTACGCTCTTACGTTAAATGTAGCTGTAAAGGGATATAAAGTATGGCGTGCGGTTTTAATTTATAATAAATGCAAAAATTGTAATCGTTGACAAACTGCTGTGGTATAAAAGGAATAAAACGCTTCAGGGCATGCTTTTGACAGCAGGAGTGTTTTATGCATTAGAACTGCATTAGTGTTGGAAGTTGACTGTAGCTTGATGAAGCGGCTGCTAAATGCTTGATGAATGTATTTGGCCAGAAGTCGTTTTTTTAAACTAACTGCTGTTGTACTAATGTGTCTCTCACCCTGGTGTGGCCCTTCAGGATGGAGGAGTAGATGAGATGCAGCGATTCCTCCTCAGGAAACGGGACGTTGAAGACGCTGAAGAGGGAGATGAAGCGAGGATCCACTTCGTTACGGCCTCCTCCTGCTTTCCCCATGGCGGCGATGAAGCCCAGGTCCTTCAGCATCTTGCAGTTGAGTTCTTTCCCCCGGTCGTACATCCCGCCCCTGTCCAACAGCAGCTTCAGCAGGGCTATGGGCTGCTGCGTGCCGTAATCATCCACCTGTGAGCGAGAAAGAGGGGGATAAACACAAATATAATATAAAATTTAATGGTTGGGTCACTAGGAAATTAGATTTCACCTCTAAAAACCCACTGATATCAGATTAATAGGTAAAATTATGTACAATAATTTTAAATCTCGTTATAGGAATTGACAATCAATATTTTATTTGTTTTGGCTTTTTTTTTCTGCAAATCTGAAATCTTTTATTTACCTGCTTTGACCAATATTGTTAAACTCCGTAATTTTATTTTCGAATATCAGTGATGGTGTATAGCTTATTTACATACTTGACCTCAATAAGGAACTTTTCAGCTTCTAATTTAAGGAGGCGGAGCCTAGAGTTAGAGGCGTGATATCAAATTGCGATAGGCAAAAAAAAAAGATAAGTTAATAGCTATCTCTCCAAGATAACATGGCGGCCTCTGTAACGTTCAGCTACATACGCACTTGTAAGTCCAGTTCATGTTTATAGACGTCTTAAATCACATCAGGATGCGGTTCGAGCCGGATATTTACAGATAAACTACATCGTGTTTGTGTACACCAGGGCGTTTTGTTTTTTTTTTCAATAACATGCGCTTATCGACGTACACGTGGCATGTTGAGGTCGTCCATAAACACCAGCAGTCTCTTGCCCATGGGAGGGCCGTAGGTCTCCTTGGTCCTCTTCTCAACGCTGGCCTCCAGGTTCCTCTGAAGGTCCATGGATGTGGTTCTCGATGAGAAATTGATAATTAGAACCATCTGGAATACAAAAAAAAAAAAAACAAGATTCATATGTAATGGTCTGACATTTAAGGAATACGGCGTAATGGGAAACGCGTGCGTGAGACTCACGGTCGTGTCGGGGTTCAGACTGTTGAGGAAGTTCTGCGTGGTGGCTGTTTTCGAGGTTCCAGACTCTCCCACCAGCACCACCGGCCTCTTCACCTTCACCATCTGCTCCAACAGCCAGTTGGTGCGAGTGGTGTCGACGGTGGGCACTGAGAGAGACGAAAGCAGGACGGTACAGAGAACTATAACAGATCATCTTAAAGAAAAATTCAACCAGCGACACCCTCTTTATACGAAGCACAGTCCATCCTCTGAGTCACGTTCAGTGTCTGGTGTAGGCTACCATGCTAATATAGCTAAAGTAGTGGAAGTGTATATACTCACCGTCCAGCTCCGTCACCATTGTACAGCTGCTCGTTTATGCAGTTATCTAATCAGCCAATCACGCGGCAGTGGCACAATGCATAAAACCATGCAAGATACACGTCGAGAGCTTCAATCAATGTTCGCATCAAACATTACAATGAAGAAAAAGTGAGGTTTTTGTGACTTTAACCGTGGCATGGCTGTTGGTGCCAGATGGGCTGGTTTGAGTATTTGAGAAACTGCTGGGATTTTCACACACAGTAGTCTCTAGAGTTTACACAGAATGGTGCGAAAAACAAAAAACATCGAGTGTGTGACAGTTCTGTGTTGATAAGAGAGGTCAGAGCAAAATGGCCAGATTGGTTCGAGCTATTAGAAAGGATATAGCAACTCATGTAACCACTCTTTACAACCGTGGTGAGCAGAAAAGCATGTCAGCATGCACAACACACGGAACTTGTGTTGAAACAAAAAATCACCGGGTCTTTTTCCAGTCTTTAACTGCCTCACAAGACACAATATGTCTCAGGAACACCGTTTGTACAAGCATCTTTGACATAAAATAAGAATAAAGATTTATAAATTAACACACATCTTCATCTTAAAACTTTAAGCCACGCCTCCTGAGGAACAAAGTGATGGAGCTACGACTGTTTTTGGTTTCACACCCAAGAATATTAAGGGTTTTTTTTTTTTTTTTTGCGCAATGCTAAACTGGTAGCCATACGCTTGCCTTACTTCTTAGCGACGTTAGCATTCTGGAGTCAGTGCAAAACTACAGAAGCAACGTTTAGACACCAAACATGTCTGACTGCTGCCAATCTATCAGTTAAAGCAAAAACAGACAAGAAGAGAAGCAGAAAGAACTAACATGATAAATAATACCTATTAACAATAATTAATTAAAAGTGTGACTGTAACTTTACCGAGAATGTCGATGAATTTCACGTCAGGGTTGTGGATGTATTTGGGGACCAGCGAGCTCCAGGAGGTCCATTTCTTTGTGCTCGCGTCGAAGTGGAAGTCGTAAAGAGTCGGCAGGGAAGCTGAAACAATAATACAGATCTGTAACATCTAATCTACTCAAACTCGTGACTCGTAAAACGAATTAAGAACAATAAACTCATCAGTGCTTATTTTTAATAAAAATCGTGATTAATTACCTTTTCAGATGTAAGAGACTGTTTACTCACTTTGGGGGGAAAAAATCACTTTTAAACTCTGCTAGATTAAATATCTAATATTTAATATCTCATCATTTAATATGTCAGTATTTAATATGCATTCCTTTTTCTTCTTTCTTCTCGATTTCTGTCTTTATTTTTCTCTTTCCGTGATTTTTCTCGCTCCTTCCTTTTTCTTATTTCCCTTCATTATCTTCTATTCTTTCAATTTGTCTTTATTTTTATTATGTTTTCCTTCCATCCTTCGTTCTTTCTCTCCCTGCCTCCCTTAGATTTTTTTTTTCTTCCTCCGGCTTTCCGATTCCTCTTCTTTCTTTTTCAATTCTTTCTTTTTCTTTTTTGTTTTCCTTCATTCCTTCTTTCCTTCTCTCCTTCTCTCAAGGTAGTCTTCTTTCGTCCTGTTTCATGTTTCCTTTTTTTTTCTTTTTCAGCTCATTTTTAGTACTTTTTACGTTTTCCTGCCTTTCTTCTTTCCTTCTCTCCCTCATCCCTTTAGTTTTCTACTTCCTTCATGTTTCATACTTCACTTTTTTAAATTTTTTTTTTTGTTTCCATTCCTTCCTTTTTCCTTCTCCCCCTCCTTCCCTCCCTCCCGTAGTTTTCTCCTTCCTTTGACTTTCACGTTTCCCTTTTCTTTTTCAATTCTTTTACTTCTTTTTTTTTTTACAAATTAGTTTTCTTCATCTTTCCCTTCTTTCTTTTCCAATTCTTTCTTTTTTTTTTCCTTCCTTCCATCCTTCTCTCCCTCCCTCCCTTAGTTTTCATCCTCCTCCATGTTTCATATATCCCTTCGTTCTTTTTCAGTATATTTTTCTGACTTATTCTCCAGGTTCTACGTAGTAAAATGTTACTGTGGACCAGCTTCTTTAGAGACCTACATTAACTCTAGAGGAGGACAGATTTCCACACGATAAAAAAAACAAGGTGACAACAACCCAAAAAATAAATAAATAAATAAATAAATAAATAGGAAGAGAACTGTTTCGATTTCCTAAATTACCGGGCAGCTCTCCCGGGCCGGCGAGCGTGTTCTCATCGTGGACGGAGGTGAGACAGGACAGCCTCTTAATGAAGTCATCAAACTTCTTCCTGCCGCTGTCTAACAGCGAGGCTCCGAGCGAGCAGTACAGAGCCTCGATGAAGAAACTCTCCAGCTCGTCGGAGGAGAACTCTGGGGGTTCTAGCAGAGCGTCCAACATCATCGACAACTGCACCACCTGCAGAGCGGAAGACCATCAAGGTAGAGTGATGATCACCTACGGACTGTGTTTGTGCCGTCTTTGTACAGCTAGGTTTAGAGCCGAAATATACACAACATTCTCTTTACTCTAAAAGCATGTAATCAGCTAAAACATTACATTATCTGGCTAACGGTGAAATGTAATCAGCTCACCATGTTAAGGTCAGTCTGTGGGACGATCGTCTTCAGTTTCTCTCCTTGTTTTCCGTCTACGATTCCCTCCACTATCATGTCTATGGTGCTGGGGACGTACTTCTCAAACAGTCTGTTCAGATCTTCTTGCTCCTGTGACCAAGATTTGTATTAGTATCTTAGAGCACAACACAAGGAAAGAAAGTTAGTACACTTTTACTGCACTGCAGTTCCATGTCTTACTGTCGCAGGCCTGCTGTTCACCCATTTTTGCCAGTAGGGGGCGTAGCGGAGATTTTTGGGGTCCACGAACACCATTCCACAGCGAGAAACGGTGGCAGGAGAAGCGTACTGCAGATCTCCAACCTGAAAGCAAACATCTGGGTGAAATCTCATCTCGTGACCGTATCGTATTGCTATTCACACACTCTATAAGAAAATGTCATGCTTGTGCAACCTGTAAGCAATGAAACATAAACATGGCAGTTGTTCAGTGTCCCACTGTCACATGTTTTATGTCCAGTGTGTGGAAGTAGCGCCCTCTTCAGGACAGTGCGATAAAAACATTTAGCTCAGCACCCACTATAGCGGAGTGTGGAGCAGAGTTCCTCATGGTGTTCTTCTTATATATTGTTATAAAATCCTGTACAGCTACAGAGTTAGATAGAGTTTATAAAGGACTGTAGCAATGTAATGAGCAACAGGTGTGTATGATTAATTAGTAAACAGGAGACGAGGCTGGGATGGACATTGTTATAGCTTTCTGGTAGCTCTCAAACTAGACTTATTCCATTGATTATTAAACATTAAACTTGTTCGTACAAAAAAAAAAAGAAAGTAAATTCACTTGTTAGTAACTGTTAATGGAATGCTGGAGTTGCCAAAACATTCGGATCAAAGCGAACCGTTGCTTTTTCAGTAGCTCGTACAAAATTGCAGAAAAAACACGTCCGCAAACGTGAAAAACGGAGGGCAACGTGCTAAGTTTGACGCGGAGTTTACGAATCCAGGATTGATCTGTAAATCACGGACTGTAATGTCGTCACCTCGAACAGGAGAGCGCAGTGACTCTGCAGACGGATCCTCTCTCCGTTAGCCAGCGTCAGCAGCTTGTTATCATCCATCACCGAGTTCATGTTCTCCACCCACAGAGCGTCGACGTCCCCGTCAAACAGGATGTATCTGTGGGGTGCAATAAATGTTGATTATTAGGGTTATAAATCTGGATGAACCTGGGAGAGTTGATTACATACAGAGCTGAAATTAAAAACCTAAAACACATTTGTACCGGATGCGGATAAATTTCATTTAATGCCATATGTTCATTCATCAACACCGCATCAACCTTTACGTTAATGAGGTTGCAAATGGTAAAATAATCACTATGGGCAATATTCAGTCCAAAAGTTATGTTAATTGTTGCACTATA
>CM074939.1:17128347-17148245 GCA_037576815.1 Pangasius larnaudii | reverse complement strand
CCAAAGAAGAAGAAGAAGAAGATCTATCTATCTATCTATCTATCTATCTATCTATCTATCTATCTATCTATCTATCTATCTGTCTGTCTATCTGTTTTAATAAATGAAATATTCAGTTATATTCGATATTCAATGTGATTTTTTTTCCGAGCTGCAATTCCCTTCCTTACCAACTTATCATTTATTTGTTTGTTTGTTTATCCATCTATCTATCTACTTATATATTTATTTTGTATTTATTAATTAATTATTCATTTGCTACTTTATTCTTTTTAGAATTGTTTCTTCATTATACATTTCATTTATTTATTCATTTATTTATTTATTTATTTATTTATTATTGACTACTCTGATTAAATCACATTAAAATTTAGTTTTAGTTCATTTTACTTCATATTGTCTATACTGAATCAGCAATTTGTTTTATGAATGTATAAATGTTGTATAAATGTGTAAATGTATAGATGATGTTCCTGGAAACGCGACGCCCGAACACACTCCCGCTACCTTGATCATGTGCTCCTGGACGCAGGACGGCTCGCTGCTCCCCAGAATGCTGAGCAGCTCGTCGTCGGATATGAAGAAAAAGCGCGGGAAGGCGTTGCGTTTGGAGTCCAGGTAGTCGTTCAGACTCTTCTGGCAGCGCTCCAAACCGTCGCTCAGGTTCTGCAGGTCCGACAGGCGATTCGGTACCAGGCAGCACCTCTTAATACCCGAGTCCTTCACTGTTTCTGACATGATCTGAGGACAAACATCAGACACACAGTCGCCATCTAACTCATTCCTCCTCTTAAACACCGAATGACGCCGGAATCAGTGGGTTTTGAATATATTTAAAAAATAAAAGCAAAAGCAGGTCACCTTTTTAAACATTCTGTCAATGTTGTCAAATTTCTTGGCCTCCTCAGGCAGCTGAGCGCGAATATCACCTCCAATGAAGATGCTCTCTAAGTACATCCACTTCCTCTGCACCAACATCCAAACCTGAACAGTGTGAGATGATGAATATTTATGAGCTCATTATAATATTGAAATATTATATGCACGGTTCACAAACCTCCGATATATAAAATTATATATAATAAACACTGAAACCTGCTACTTAAAGCATCGTACTTTTCAGTTTGTGAAATGTATTTAATAATTTTTGTAATTGTATTGTTTACACTCCGCTACACTGGAGCGTAACACACACACGCACACACACACACACACACACACACACACACACACACACACTAATTTCTGTCTCTGCACAAAAAAAAATCAATACATTCAGTACATCGGCGTTACATTAAATATTATTACACTTACTAGAAACTTACATTCTGTGCTTTTTCAGCCAGTGTTAAATTATTTAAAGAATAATATCACAATAATGTGCAATTTAAGAGTTTAAAAATGGGATTACAAATACAATATATATAAACACATACCTGAATTGTGTAAATGTGTAAAAGATTTGGATTAAAAATCTACTACACAAGGTAAATAAAAATAAGAATAAAAAAAAAAAAACTACAGAGAAATGTTTAATTGAGAAAATATGCTAGTATTAATGCTCTGGAAAGCTCTAATCTATAATCTATAAATAAATACCTTTAAAAGATTGAATGTTTTTTAAATTTTTTAAATTATACAATCTATAATACAGTAGAATTTGTAGTCAGAAACGTAAGATGAAAAGAAAAGTCATCTGAAAACTTAAAACTGAAAATAAGGTACAATTTACTGACTGGAAAATAAGCAACTTCTAGTCTGAAAAAAGGATTAAGAATTTATACTAAAAAAGATATGATGGAATTTAAATTCTGAAAAATATGTTAAGAATTTAAAGTTTTGATTTAAAAATAAGATTTGATTTATAGTCTATAAAATTCAGTAATGATGAAAACACACTAGAATTAATATGTAAGTTTGGTAAAATGTATATGCTGGAAATGTATAATTTATAAATTATAGAATCTATAATAATACAGTAGAATTTATAGTCACAAAAGTAAGATTTTATAATTTATAATTTACACTCTGTAAAAGAAAAAATTCTTTATCTGGAAAATATGCTAATATTTATAGATTGGAAAAAAAAATTTAATTTATAGTCTGAAATTTTTTTACAATATTTACACTCTGGAGGATACGATAGAATTTATAACCTGAAAAAATTAACAGATAGGAAACAATTTTCAATTTATATTCTGGTAAGAAAATTAAGAATTTAAACTAAAATAGGATCTGATCGAATTAATAGTCTTCTGAAAAATGTGTTAAGAATTTATAGTCAGAAAAATAAGATAATATTATAATAATATAATATACAATATTCTGTAAAAAAATATATATATATATATATATATATAGTCTGAACAAAATACAGCAGAAAAACACAGTGGAATGTTTAATAAATTAAAATAGAGTAAAATTTATAAACTGGAAAATACAGTAAAATTATACAAAATACAAAAAAAAAAAGTAAGAAAAATAAAAATGTAAATAAAATGTGATTTATAGTTTGAAAAATTCGGTGAAATTTCTAGTCAGAAATATGGCAGAATCTTTAGTGAGAAAAATACAGTGGAATTTATACTTTTATTCTATATTCTGTATAAAGTTATATTTATATAGATTATACTGTATGTCCTGACCTCGATGACCTCGCTGATGAGCGACAGGTTCTTCTCCCACTGCTGGATGGTGGACAGGAACGGCCCGATGAAGCGGCTCCCCGCCATGCTCTGCAGGTTCATGGCATTGTCGTCCAGGTTCTGCAGGATCTCATCCACCGAGCCCAGGATGGAGCCTCGCTCCTGCGTGCCTTTAAAGTAACGCTGCACGGTGAACTTCATGTTCTCCCACGTGTCCACGACCTCCTTCACGCCCTGTATGAAACGCACGAAGAAAAATATCTATAAGATACGCAGATACGCAGAAACCGAGAAAGGAAGTGGATCTGAAGGAGACTTCTAGACCTTCTCTATGCTGAGCTCTTTGACGGCCGAGTTGACGATTTCTCCGATGACGCTGCCGTGCTTGTGGAGCTCCATGGCGAACATGTTCTCCAGCGTGAAGGTGTCTGGGTTCATCTCGAAGCTGGTTCCTGTTCGTGCCATCAGCTCCTTCCAGTGCCTGAGACAAACAAACGGCGTCAAATCCGATACTCAGATCTAGAAGTACTGAAGTTCTGCTTCAGTGATGCTGATTCTGTGCTGATTTTATTTTTTTTTTTATTAGGGCATCATTTTTAGTAGAGATCCATCAAAATCCATTTTTAAGACGTAGAAAGAGTACAACATCAAGTTTTTTAAAATATCTGATACCAAAATGATTATTATTAATCAATCATGGACATCATGGAACGTTTTAAGTAGATCTGTTTATGTTGATTGCTCCCGTGTGCTGCTAGCTACAAACTCCTCGTCCTTGTGAGTTTTATGTTTAAGATGTTACGGCGTTTTAAAAGGGACCACGGAGGAGTATCGTGAAACATGATAATTAAAAATGCA
The DNA here is from genome assembly GCA_037576815.1 of Pangasius larnaudii. Lineage (NCBI taxonomy): Eukaryota > Metazoa > Chordata > Actinopteri > Siluriformes > Pangasiidae > Pangasius > Pangasius larnaudii. Next base: position 17,144,742 of record CM074939.1, on the reverse strand, counting down.
TTGCACCTCAACTCCTGAGGAAGGCGTAGACGCTGGCGTAAGGAAGTGTGCGTGTCTCAGTGCTCGCTGAACTGAACTGCTCTCAGTTTCTCTGCACACTGGCCGATATCTTTACGCGCACAATTCACAGCTCCTTCAGGCCACTTTACAAACATGCCGTAGTTTTTTTCCTGTTTATATTTTCACAGAGCATAGTTTGTAGTGTGACTTGCTTCTATTGCCATCATTAATCGTGAAATATGTCCAGATCATCCGTTCATTACCACAACAACGTACACTAAACATGGTATCCGAGAATTTCTACAAGTAAATAAGCGCTTTATAGAACCGTTACTCTATACCACTATCCCTAATTTTCAGCAATTCATTCCAGAAGTGATGTATTTTTGTAAATAATATTTTCTCTTATACCACAGCGCGGTTGAATTCTAAAATCTGATTGGTCAGAAGGTGTACATTATTTTTATCGATATAACAGCATGGCTCCTGAAACACGAAACACAGTTTCTATAGTAACAGATCGCAGACGCAGTGCATAATCTAAGATTAATAATAAGCAGATAAAGATAAAACCTGTTGTGTTTTAACACAGAAAAACGTATAATCGTTGATGTGGTGGAGTTTTTATGTTAGGAGGCGTTTATTTAATATTTATGGAAGGAGTCAACAGCAGTGTTATCGCTTTGTACGTTTAGAAGGACAGAGGAGTTCAAGCTTATCTCATTAAAATGAAAAGAGAGAGAGAGAGAGAGAATGAGAGAGAGAGAGAGAGAGAAGGAGAAACTGCTGAGAGAAAGAATGTGCTGCCATAGCGTAATTGACAACAGGAACTAACTCGTCTCACGGAGGTTCCACAACATTAAACGTAATTTTAAACCGTTATAATGAGTGATGAAATGTTAATTAATAAATTAAACAATGTACTCGTTGGCAAATCGCTGTGATGTAAACAGAAAAAAACATTTTAGACTGTTCAAAAATAATCCCCGTAGGTGTGGTAACGCTATCACACCACCCCGGTTGGTGATTTTCACGTAACTGCACGGTCTGTCGCGCGTTATCTCTTACGTATTTTACGTTATTTTGAGGCTGATGTTCAGAATGTTCCTCGGTTTTAACCTGTCTCTCAGAGCCTCGTTCTTCAGGTCCAGCAGCAGCGGCAGAGACTCTTTGAACTCTTTCAGACGTCCCTCCAGGAAGAAGGCCACAGGAAGAGCTCTCACGTCTTTAGGCAGCTTCCTGAGGTTCTTAATGAAACCCTCCACGCCTTCCTGAAGCAGCTGGATGTTCAGGTTCACCCACAGAGTCTGAGACCACTCTGCCTTAGCAGCCTGAGGAAAAAAAAAACAAAAAAACAGAGACGTGGACAAGTTTGGGTTGATTTTTAAAGTACCTCTATATTACAATTTGTCTACAGAACGAAACAGAACGGCATGAAAGACCTTCTGTTCCTCGTAGATCTTGTAGATCTGGCTCAGGCCTCTCATCTCCTGCTGTACACTCAGCAGTTCTGGGTACATGGTAATGGGGAGGTCGAACAGCTTCTCAGCGTTGGCTAACTCCTGACGGCTCGCCTCTATCTTAGCCAGATCTGCCTCATAAGTACCCATAACCATCAGTCCTGGAGAGATTCAGATAAAATGTTCAGGATTACTATTAGATTAAAACAGATTTTATTCCAGAAGGAATCTCAATGTATCGCAAAGGCATCTACAGCATCACTGACAACTTAAAGATGAGGTACGGAAATGTGCTTACGAGCATCATCCAGTATGTAGCATATGCAGGTCTTAAATTGAATATATACACATGTATACTGAATATATTTTTTTTAAATTTAGGTTCATCTGTAGAGACTCTATAAATAGAACAGATGAATAGGTCAAATTCCTGAAATGCAACACAGCATTTTATCGACGCTTTTGTAACGTGTACTGTTTTGATGCCTTTTTTTTTTTTTTTAAACCAAAATGGATTTTTCCACGTCTATTTTGCCGTTGTGTTGTGCACCAGGACTAAAGCTACGGATTAATTTGTGTGCAGAGATGCCATGTGGTGCAATAAATCCAGAATATCAGGATTATCTGTGGATAGGAATCGTCACTAAGGAGGTGTGAAGGTGTATTTAGGTGTAAAGATTTTAAATCCGATCGCTCAAACCGACAGATGATAAAGTCAGAGAGCAGCACACTGGACAACCGACACCCCTCTAAAAACGTTATATAATACGTGGCACATAGCTTCTGTCTTCCTCTGAGTTCAATGAAATTAGTTAGGCTAATTTGCTCATTTGCATATTAACTGGGGTTCAGCAATCAGACTTCACCGCTACGAGTGTACAGTCTTTTTTTTTCCATTTATAATTGGAAACAAACAGAAGGTTTTAGAATTTAGAAATATTTAAAACAAAGAAAGTGAATGTTCTATATCTTGAATATCTTGAATATTTAATATTAATTGAATATTTAATGTTAGACGTCATCACTGCCACCTGTGTCTAGGTTCCTCGCTTGGTGCTTAATGTCGCCAGATCTTCGTGTCTCGAGTAAGTTTCCCTGCGTTGCCTGTTCTCGTAGTGAAACCTTTTTTTTTTCCTGAGAATCATTTTTGTTGGATCACTTCCTTGAGGAGTTTTTTTTTACACATGAAAACATTTAGAAAATCAGGGAACACGTGTGTGTGTGTGTGTGTGTGTGTGTGTGTGTGTGTGTGTGTGTACCTTTCTCCAGGTCGTCTCCTACAGCTCCCGGTCCGTGCATGCTGAAACTCTCGGCGAAGATGGACAACTCCTGCTTAAACTGCTCTATCTGTTCCATGGTGATCTGACCGGATATGAGTTCGTGGATGAGAATGAATATAATCATATAATTCTGTAATCCGTGCTGTAAGATATTTTTAACGATACAGTATCAGTAAAGCGGTTTCAGAGAGCTCACTTTGGTGAAGGTCTTCTTCACTTTGCCCAGACGGCGGTCCACCCGTCGAGCCTCAGCGAACACGTCTCTCCACAGATCCTCGATGCGGGCCACCAGCTGCAGCTCGTCCTCCGCAGCCTGTGCGGTAAATGAATCCAATCGGTCCAGCATCTTTTTTTTTTTTTTTTTTTTTTTTAATCGTCTCCGGATGAGGAAAGGCGGAGCTCACCTGTATATTGTACATGGCAAGAGTCCTGTATCTCTCCTGGATGTCTCTGTATCTCATCTCCACTCTCAGAGACATGTTCCGGATGTTGGAGATTGTGCCGAGGATGAACTTCAGGTTTTCCAGCGTGTCAGGAGACGTCTGTAGATGGTCTGACAGTTGCTGTTTACAGTGACGTAAAAACTCTTAATCAGAACGTAGCCTGTGTCTCACTTACGATATATATATATAGATATTAATCAGTACCTACGTATGGAATAAAACACTGTGTCATAACATTATAGTTACCACACTACAGTCTGTTACTTGTTTTATTCCTCTTACGCCTCGACAGTTTGAGAACGCTGACATTTTACATGTATTTGAGAACGGATTTTAGCTACATATAGTTGTGGAACGTTTAACGAAGCGAGTTTTCACTTACGTTATAGCAGCTATAAACAGTCGATCCCTCGACAACTCTTTTTTCTCTCTCTTCAAGTTAATAAGACAAAAAAACGCAGCTCGTTACGCACGTTTTACCAAGAAACCGTGAAGAAGAAGCGTAAACTCCTGTAAACAGAAGTTACAGCTTTACCTCTGACTGTTAGAAAAGCTCTGAAACTGGAGACTCCTTCCGTAATCGTTAAATAAACGTCTTTTTACAGAAAAAAAATTCACCAGAGCACCTGTGAAGTACCCTTTTTTTTTTTTTAAATCAGATTATGTGGCGCTTCCACTGTACACGTCCCTGTGTGTGAGCTGTTACTATAGAAACGATAACATATCAGAACGAGCGCGTTAACGTGAACCTTGCAGCTACTACGCAAGCCATGCAGTTATAGAAAATTAATCAACACCTTCTGGGGGTATTATATAATTGATTCAGTATCTCAGCAAATTAAATAAATGATCATTATTAAATTTTGTTTTACATAGTGCAAATGTGCTGTGTTTTAAAATATATTTTGAAAAAAAAATGAGGGCTCATGGATCTGAGCATCTAATGATCGATTTTTTATTTTTTATTTAAATCACCTGGAACTCGTTGCGCAGCGCGTGTAACTCCTCCCGGGCCGAGTCGTTGAGTAGCCTGCCCAGCGACGTGACCCAAGCCTGAGCGTTCTCCAGCACGGTGCGTCCCAGAGGCTCCAGGTTCAACCTGATGATGTGTTCGTCCTTCACGAGCGGCTGCTGCGCCACCTCCCGACTGATGTTCAAATAGAACTGCAGCTTTTCGTCGTAAATCACGCACGAGGGGTTCTTGGCGGCGAACTTCTCCAGCATGATGGCCTTGTCGAGCTTCCACAGGGCCCGGTAGCGCCTCCAGCGATTCAGGTAGCGGGTGACGGAGCCGAGGAGCCGCTGTGTGTTCTGGGATATGGTCATGGCGCGCTCGTTCACTTGCGGCAGCTGGCACACATCGCCGTAGAAGCTGAAGATGAACGGCTCGTCCTCGCCGTCCACGCGCTGCGGAGGACACTCGATACACGTGCCTTGCATCCAGCGAACGAAATGCTACGGGGTTCACGGTTACTTAATAATAATAATAATAATAATAGATTGAATACAGTTAAGTTAAACAGCGATGGGAGGTTACCTTGGTGCTCTCCACACAGTCCCTCACACACTGCATGATCAGCTTGTACACCTCGTTGCTTTTGGGGTGGAGAACGATCAAAGGAGCAGAGAGGATGGTCTCGATTTGGAACAGTGGGGCGGAGCCCAGCAGGGCGGAGTTAAACACCTGTAGGTTCCTTGCCACACACACACACACACACACACACACACACACACCAGTATGCTGAATCTTGTACATATTTTCACTTTGGAAATTCAGCTTTCTAGGTTTTGTTTTGTGCACATTTTATAATTACAAAGAATATTAACATTGACACGTAAATCTAGTTGATCTAATCTTCTTAATGTTCTTAGTGTCTGGTTTCACAATCATACTTATTATTATTATTATTATTATTATTATTATTATTATTATTATTATTATTATTATCATTATAGCCTTTTATTTTACTCTGTGACACTGTACAGATACGTCAAAAAATATAAAGGCATGTAATAATAATAATAACAACAATAGTTATAATAATAGTTATTATTATGAATAAATAATATTGATAAATACATTAATTAATAATAATTCATAGAGATTCTCTAATAATTAAACACACGATTCTCTACACGGGGCCATTTTACACATGAATATTTATTTGACTTAATTTTATATTTAGGATATTTATATTTTTGTAGTTTCTGTTTAAATACTACTACTACTAATAATAATAATAATAATAATAATAATAATAATAATTTAACATAAAATATGGAAAAGGATTGAAAAACAACTATAATAGCAACTATAATACACAGTAACTACGAGATAAAAACATAAGCAATCTTAAAAAGACAAAAAAGATGAGGTTTAATTCATTAAAATACTGTTTCCTGATTGGCTGAAAGGTGTCTATTGCAGTCGTCAATATTGTAAACTCTAAAAAGTTTCTTCCCAATTTTTTTAAATGAAGTTGTCCTTCGGTAGGAGACTCACTTCAGCACCATCTTGGTGAGAGAGTCGAACACTCGACGCTCCCAGTGAGCGTAGTACTGAGCCATGTGCTCGGCCTTGCCGCTGCTCGTCTGCGTGGTCAGACACTCCATCTTGGTGAGCAGAGGTCGGAGGGCTGAGTACTTCCTGCTCAGCAAGCGCACATCTTTGGCTCTTTGCTTCTCCACCAGCTCACAGAACTCCTTCACTCCTTCAGCCACAAACACGTTTCAGATTCTTAATCATATCTGGTGGAGATTACACGTGAATGAGAGCTCGCGCAGCTCGTTACCTGGCAGCTCTCCTGCTCTTTCTGGTTCGGGGAATTTAAAAAGGTTCGCTGACTCGATGGCATGAAGCTTGGCATCTATGTCTCTTTCATTCTTCTGGATTTGGTTCAGCAGGGACCCGAACTGTGCGATGGCCTGGTTGGCCTTGACGATGAAGTCTGACAGGCCTGCGGGACGCAAAGGATGAAAACAGCTGTAAGGGTCCGCGGCTACGTTCGCGTTTCAAGATTTTTTTCGCTCAGATCGGATCTGCGCTGTGCCATAACGAACGTGATCGACAGATCGGATGTGAGCAAAGACTCTGAATCGTATCAAATTGGCTTGGGTTTGATTTGAAAAGATCAGATTTTTGTGTCTATGCTTGAAGGAAAAAAATCCTGTCACATTAAAGCAAAAAATAACATCTGTATCATTTCAAGCTTGTAATGTGAATGCAGTACTAACATTCATGTTTAGTATGAAATTATAAACTCCACAGAGTCCCACTCCCATCTTGCTCCTCTACGTGAACTCAGAAAACATGAAGAGGCAATTCCGGCGGTTATGAACGTGACATTTGCATCCCACTGACTCACAAACGTCTCACAGCACAGACAAGCTTAGGATCAGTGAGTCAACGCAGTTGACAAATCTTTTTAAAAAAAAAAAGAACATGTATTGATCTACGTGTTTCAAATACAGAGCGATTTATCAGCGTTATGGATCTGACATCAGACAAACAAAGTTTTGCGGGAGAGGACACGCTTTCTTCAAACTGTGAATTTCAGGGTGCTTTGTGTAGGTGAGGATACAGCAATCAGACTCGGGTGCGGACCGAAACAACCGGACCGAGACCACCTCCGTGAGATCGATCCTAAATTGGCCCGGATGCAGGAAGTGAACCGAACATGGCGTGTGTTTTGGGTTTTTGCGGATGCTAAAGTGCTAAACTGAGCCAGAGGACGAAGTGCTTCAGAATCGCGAAGCGACGTGAGATTTTCTTTTCTCGACAAACAAAACGAGAAAACAAACAGTGGATGCGATTCATAAAATATTTAAACTAGTCATATTTATCTAATCTAATATACACATTGAGTGCGGCTCCGTGTTCTCCGTGGGGTTCGGGTGATTTTTATGATTTCTACGTGCACTCGGCGAAGGTTTGTTTGCTTTTTTTTGTTTGTTTTTTTTACATCTTCGTATTTCTGACCAATGAATGAAGGCGTTTTCCTCTCAGCTAACGTTCGTTTAAATTACATGCGCTGAGAAAACACACCAAATCAAATAGCAAACAAACCAAAAGTGATCAGTTCCACTCTGATTTGGATTCAGGACTAATAGGAGTGAACTCGTGCATCGCAGAGATCATCATATGTATAACATGAAAGAGACTGGAATGAACACAGAGTATACATTTGAAAATAATTCTAGTTTTAAGAACACACTGTTAAGAAAAGTGGTTTAACGTAAAAAGTATTTTTTTTTCTCCCTGCGCTCACGGCTTTTTTGGTGACATTTGCGACTTGCCCCTAGCTGCACTTTATTCCCTGACACACGTGAGATGAGGTAGTGATGTGATTGTGGATACCCAGAGAATTCAAGGTTAATCGTTTATATCCGGCGGACATCACACTCTTCAGTTCCTGAATCTGCGCCGCCATCAGGAAGAACTCTGCGTCCTGCAGGCGGTCCATCACAGATTTGTGGTGCTCCGTCAAACTGTCCAGTTCATCCAAATGTCTGTAAACCCAAAGCATGTGATGAAAGAAATCAGGCTCAGTGTGATAGAGAGATGGTCCTATCAACAATTTACTAATTATTAAAAACTATAAATAGTTTTACCAACATTTCATGTAATATTATTGGTGAAATTATGGATCTAACAATTAGAGAAACTACTTACTATACAATCTTTTATGATTTGTATGAAAAAAAAAAAAAAACTCTGCTATATAATAATAATATTTTCTCTAGAAAAAAAATATACGGCAAAAGATTTTGGCACACTGATAAGAATGTATTCTTCACCATAATGTTTCAGCAAAAAATAATTCTAGGAGTGCAGATAATTTTGAAACCGAATTTAAGCAGATGGTCTGTTAAAATGAAATGTATGCAGCGTCATCATATGTTTATAAACAGTGTCGATAATTATTAAGTTAACTGTAACATTTCAGCCTAAAATAAAAAAAAAAAAAAAAATTCAGATACCTACAACTTAAATACATCACTTAAATATTTCATCCAACAATTGACTTGCTCTTCTACGGCTAATCTTTCTAGCCGAAGACTAAATCAGTGGTTGATTGTTCCACAGCTTTATCGTTATTAATAGATATTATAAACTATCTGACCAAGAAAGTGCAAAAAAAAAAAAAAAAAAAAAAGTCTTACCTGAGGAACTTGTCCTGAAGCACAGCCACGAGTCTCACCTGTTCAGGTATACTGAAGCCCAGCTGCTCAAAGTACCTGGTCTCGATGATGATCTCCTTCAGCTCCAGGCCAAAGTTCACCACAAACCGCACCCCCGTCTCCGGGTCCTGAACCTGAGAGACCATAAAACCATCACACCACGTCGCCAATCTCGTCATTTATACAGCATTTGTGAATAAGACTTAAAGCGCTAGGAGTCGTGTTCGACGTAAGCTCAAAAGTTATATCAGTATTTACGTATATTAGGAAAGTTCCTGGTATTCAGAGTCGGGTTACGCAGCTGCTTATGAGCTCCACATTCAGATTACGCGTGTAGTTCGGGGTTTTTCAACAGCAGCGTCCAGATCGCCGCCTTTTAACCGCCTTTAAAGGGATAGAAAATACGTACTAAATAAACAGATCATTTTATTTCTTTGCTGTTCGATTTGAGTTGACACCTGTTTGTGTTGATTTCGTGCGCTCTCCTGTAAAGAAAAGCGCTCATCTGCTACGCTTACAGAGAAACTTCCACTTCATTCATCATTTCATCCATAAAAATTCATTCCTCGAGATAAGTTTTGTCCTTTGATGTTCTCTGTGTGAAAAAAAATAAACATTTTCACGGACTTTAAAGGGACGATTATTAATTAATTAATAGTTTCAGGTTTATATATTTAATATTGATCTCAAATGACACTCCGCCGTGTCTTTCAGTGTATTTAAGGCCAAAAAATGTAAATTTCAGTGTGACATATTGTGGTTACGTCAAACTGCCTGACGGTGGCGCTGGACTTAATACTGCTCTTCATCTCATCTCATCTCCTGCACTCGACTTGGATGATCAGTCTGAGGGTAAAAGTTCTTTGCGGGCTGCGGGTTTCTGACCTCGGGCCTCGCGGCGTCTCCGCGGGCGTCGCCGGAGCTGTTCACCATGAGCAGGACGTTTCTCTTCATGAGCACTTCCAGCATCTGCACCGTCTCCTCGGTCCAGAGTTTGTGTTTTTTTATCTCGTAGTCCCGCATGCTCTTGCCCACCTCCAGAAACTTTGCTTTTGCCTGTCAACACACACACACACAAACACACACACACACACACACACACTAAGGTATGTCACATCAGCACATACTTTGAGATTGTTAATAGTCTCACAAACAAACACACACACACGCACACACACGTATTATGTTTAACAGTTTAGCTTACAGCTACGCCCTGTTTGCTCTGCAGCATTTCCGGCACTTTCTGGAAGCGTACGATGGTGTGTTTAATGCTGTGAAACAGACCGCGCACCCAGAAGATCGCCCCTGTCACGGGAGCCTGGTTATTATTCAGAGGCGGCTTGTCTTTGTTCTGGACAAACATCTCGTTTATGATGTCCACCTAGAAAAAGTCAAAACAGTAAGGACAAATTTAAAAGTTTGGATCATAATGCCTGGGATTTTCACCTTAACACAAATATAGTCGATATCCGAGACAAGTTTGGTGTCTTTATTTATTTATTTTTTTTGCGCTGAAAGTAGTTACGCAGGTAGTCAGACCTCAGACGTAACTACAGACGTCAGTGCTATTCGGATGTACGACATTAAAACAGCGATTTAGTAGAGTGATAAATTCACACACACATTACGATTTCATGACCTTCATTTAGGATCTTGTGGCTTCATTGAATTGTAAGTGCTGGATCAAGTGCTATTTTATGAGCTGCAGGTAATTTGCATAACCTGAATGGCACGCCCACATCTCTGAATACATTAACTTCACATGCAAATATCAACGTAACCAAGGTAACCACCATTTCAATACAGACTTGATGCAACTATGTAAGTACAAACCAATAATCTTTTGAGGTGAGTGCGTGATCACGTTAGTAAGTGAAAAAGCGACGGGCAACAAAGCAAACATTTCTCAATTCTCTGAAAATTAGGTATGACACTACGATATAAAGCGACAAATCCAATCGATTGGTTTGAATGATTCCTCAGACCAATCCTTTGACACGTGTGGTCCGACGTTTCTTTAGTTCCCCGCTCACGACATTAGTTCCTGCCTGCGATTAGTTCCCATTTACAGTTTGACGTCCAGAACTGGAAGAATAACCGCGTATAACCATGGATTTATCTTATCCTTTCAACATCAACGTCTCATTAAATGTGTATAGAGACATTACGAAGAAAAAATAAAGCTTGGTAGGAAGTAGAAGAGATCGTCGGTGCCTCTGGTGAGTTTACGTAGCTGTTACAGGTAGCTCGCTTTGCTAGTCTGCCAATGAAGCTAGTACGAAGCACTAAATGTAAATCAGATAACCGATTTTCACACTGATTAGTGCATTTAGTAAGTTTTGTATTACTAGTTAGGACTAGAAGTAGTATATAGCTACTACCATTTCTCACCAAAACACCGCACAGGCCACACCCACAACGCTATAAGGCTATATTATATTTATATTAGATTTATGTCATGTTATATGTCTTTTATGACGCCATACACGTCTTGGCTGATCAGAAAATTTCATTTTTGTCGCCTTTAATGCCAGATGTTTCAGATGTTCCCGGACCTCTTTGCAGTACTGGACCAGAATGTCGTTGAACTTCATCATCATCTGATTGTTGAGCGCTTCTCTGGAGCGGATGTGTTTGAACTTCAGCAGCATGTCGAAGGCCACAGATGCCGAGCGCAGGGTCTTGAAGGACTGGTCGATGAAGTAAATGGCTTCTCCTTCAATAGCCTGGACCAACAGAGAGGCAACAGGGTGAAGAGATTTAAACAAAACAAACAAATCCTTTCGTAGAGGGACATATCCATGACCTCACCTGAACTTTGCTCTGGAAGTCCTGAATGACTTTTTTCCAATTTTCCGTCTTGCGAATGTCGAAGGGGTCAAAGTCCAGCTCCTCGATGGGCAGGACCAGGCTGTCCACCCTCCGCAGCACGTCGTCGATACGCTTAGGCTCGCCCGTAACTTCCTTCATCTCCGGCCCAAAGATTTTATAAAAATCCTCCAGGGTCTGTCCGAGGGTCAGAAGGTTAACACACGGAGGTCAAATAATGAAATAAATTGACAAGTTTGGAAAAAAAATGACGTGCTCGCTGTCTTGCAATCGAGCTACAGCTCTAGTTTGCTAACAGACTTGGAAAGGTTAAAGCTACCAGTTTAGCATGCGCAGATCATCGCTAGCGGCGTGAATCTCCCTCTTCCGACGACACGATACACATCTCAACACGTGGTATAGTACGATATGATACCATAAGTGATTCACAACTGATCCCTGTACATGATTCGATTCTGGTTCAATGCAATATGATTGAGTTCAGTTCATTTTGAGCTCCATAAAGCCGACTGACGAAATGTCACATGTGCAGTGCATACGATGCTAAACTGGTGGTCTTCTATAGTCTTACTTGTTAGCTACATTGGCCTTGTACTTAAAGACGTGAATTTCACACACCAAATACATCTCGTCTAATTAACTACACTGGAGGTAAAGGTGTAAATTTTACAAGGTGATCTAACCTGCAGGACGTCGTGGAAGTCCTGACAGACTGAAGCCATGTAGTCCGTCTTCTCAAAGAGCCTTTGGCGGTCGAACTCCCAGCGCGATTCCCTGCCGGACTTTTCGATAACTTCTCGAACCGCAAAGTAGCAGGACTTCCACTGGTCCAGAACCTGCCTGCCATCTAGAACTTTGGCCTTGGCCACGTTGCGCTTGTCTCTGCAGTAACGGACAATGAAGTAGACTTTTTTTTTTAACTATAGGACATTTATAGAATTTTTTTTTAAAATCCCATGCATGCAAATGCCAGAACACAAAAACTAAAACAAAAAACACCTCAAAGAAACATCTTGTTGTATTTAAAATTGGATTTCAATGATGTCAAAGCAAAAGTTTTTGAAGGGAATACGCTCTATGTACCTGTAGTTTATATTTTACCTACAAATTTGGATGCATTCAAGCCAAAAGATTTAAAAAAAATAAACCCAAAATAGTTGTACCAATGTAGATCCTCTTACTCGTGATTATAAAGCTTTTATAACCAATCACTTATTCATGATTTTTAGTTCATTTAAATCTCTTCATCCTCTTTATTTAGTCCTAAGGCTATGCAAGCTTTCAATCTGCCTTGTTTTCTAGTTCTCATTTTGTCAAATGGGCTTTATCGTGCAAGCTCACTTTAAAAGCGTTCGGACGTCGATGATACAAGCGACGCGCTCGCACAGCTCCCAGACGATGCGGTCCATCAGGGCCATCATGCGCTGGTCCGTGTTGTAGTGGCTGGAAATGATCCATATCATCCTCAGCCCCCTCATCAGCGGTGCAATGGTGTCCAGGATCATGCCGAAGTTCACCGCCGTGGCCAGGTTCTGGTGTGAAATATAAACACAGCTAACGCCGATCGCTAACATACCGAACGCCGATCGGCGATCAGTTACGCCGTTATAAACCCAATCACAATACTCGGACATTAGACTCGTTAAGCTAACGTGCGCCATCCCATTTCTGGAGCATTTCTAACTTTCCACTCTGACTAGTTGCAATGATTTCTCAGGTTTCTCTTATCCAATATATTTGAAAATCTTAAAGATCTGTCTTGGACTTCTTTCTGAACACTACAAACATTTTATTTACTTTGATATGGACATCGATTAAATCATTACACTCTGTTAAAAAAAAACGATGGACCTGCTTCTTTTAGGGTCACGGAACGTAAGAAAGGAAACGACTGATAACTTTTGTGCTTTAAATCAATCTTGCAGTGATCATTTTTTTCTTTCTTTCTTATAGTTAGACCGATTTTGCTTCGGTAGGATGTGTTAATGTGAAGCTGAAAGACCGAACACGCAAACGTGATACACACGCGCGCAAATATCCAGTGCAGGAGAAGAAAGTAAACAAACACTGTTTCACATCACTGTTCGATTATAATTACCATCAACATTATTTACAGTGTTAGATTTTACACTTCGATGTAGGAATATTTAAAGTTTTTTTCTTCCTAATCAAAATCTGCAGCCTATTTTTTTCTCTTTCAAACGAAACCTGAAAATTTTCGGCTGAAACATTCCGGCGCCGTCCTTAATAAATATAGCGAACTGGTGTTATATCCTTATTTAATGATAGTTAGGTCTGACACACGTTGATAGATTTTATTTCACATTCACAATGAACTCTGAAGAGTCTCCATTTACCGTGACAGAAGGCGAGAATGCCGTAACGGAAACGATCATTTAAATATTTATTTTTTGGTATTTTTGCCCATTGCTGCCGAATAATTAACTGAAGGTGATGTTATTAAGATCGACATTCCCCAAAATATTAAATTGAGTTACTCAGGTTACTCAGTTAGTGGCGAAAACATAAAAAATTTCCTTCAGTAGATTAATTTGTTGCCTTGTGTACTTAAAAAAATAACCTTAATGTCACCTCAGAGGCTCCGCAAAAAACAAATACAAAGCTGAGTATAGAATTTTGATTGTTTCTAGGAATGGAAGCTCAATTCACCTTTATGTGTTTTATATACTCAACAATTTTTTTTTTATATTAAGATTGGTAATTAAATTTTCTCCACTGGTATCATGATCCTTTGCTCATGTTGCAAGACTGTGTGTTTTAACACTAAACTCATTTGTAAAACGAACAGTATTTTAACGTAGTGTTTGCTAATTTAAATAAGAACTTCTGGGTGTATTGAAAATTTTGCCACATTTGTGCTATTTATAAACATCTAAAATGTGTAATTGTCTATTTTTTGTGTAAATGTGATTTGTTAAACAGCTATTTTGTTCTCTTTTTTTATGTTTATAACTGTTAGGAAATAATCGTCGAGAAATTTCCTAGGACATTTTTCACAAATTACACCAAAGGGACCAGGTACTGATTTATTAGATCAATTACATTCATTATCCAGATGTTTCCTGTGAATCGAAAACTCGAAACCGAGCTGCTGCAACGCCACTGCGTCGGAAACTGTGACTCACCTTAAAGTACCTCTCCACGGTGCCGAGGAAGCGCACGTTCTCCATGGCCTCCACGTGGTACAGGTTCAGCTGGGTTATAGTCTCGTTCAGGTTCTGCATGGGGTCCAGGTCGGCTCGGCTCATCAGCTCCAGGATCTTCTTCACCACCGGCAGCTTGAGCTGTTCGCACAGACCACTGAGCACAGCTGCACGCCCTCGCCAGAACTCCAACTCCGCCATCGGACCAGGGGCCTGGAGATCAGCACCGAGACCGGACACAAGCAGGAGGTAAACGTGGAGCGGGAAAAAAATCATTAAGCCACGCCTCCTATTCGAGATCCTAAAATATCGTCTAAAATATAAGAGTAACTAGATTCGCATTTCTGAAGGAAATATCCAGAAAGAAAGAAAGAAAAAAAAGAAATAAATCATTAAAGAAAGAAAGAAAGAAAGAAAGAAAGAAAGACGTAATTAACAGAAGAAAGAAAGAAAGAAAGAAAGAAAGAAAGATGTAATTAACAGAAGAAAGAAAGAAAGAAAGAAAGAAAGAAAGAAAGAAAGAAAGAAAAACAGAGACTGAAATAAAGAAAGAAAAACAGAGAAATTGAAAGAAAGAAAGAAAGAAAGAAAGAAAGAAAGAAAGAAAGAAAGAAAGAAAGAAAGAGACAAAAATAGAGACTGAGAGAAAGGCAGAGGAAAAAGAAAAAGAGAAAGTTGTTTGATAATGGAAAAACACAAAGTGAGAAACAGGAAAGAAAAAAAAGAAAGATGGGAGGAGAAAAAAGAAAATCAGCATAAATGACTAAATATGAGAAATACATGGAGAGAAAGGAGCGCGAAAAGGAGTATTCATCTTACAGGCCCTTTAATAAAGACTGTAATAAAGACTTAATAAACATTGTAATAAGCATCACAAGTACTTTAATAAGCACAGTGATAAGCACAGTGATAAGCTCTGTAATAAGCACTACAAGCACTGTAATAAGCACTGTAATAAACACAGTAATAAGCACAGTAATAAGCTCTGTAATAAGCATTACAAGCACTGTAATAAGCACTGTAATAAGCTCTGTAATATGCATTACAAGCACTGTAATAAGCACTGTAATAAGCTCTGTAATAAGCACAGTAATAAGCTCTGTAATAAGCACTGTGATGATCTTTATAATAAATACTGTAATAGATAATTACACATTATACATACAGTGATTTATTTAATATGAATATGTCGTTCCACTTAAACCTTTATTTTGTATTTAATTTGTTATTTCCGGAGGTGTTTCAGAGCAGACCTGTGGTTTCTTCTCTTCCTGCTCCTCGAGGATGATGGTGATTTGGGTTTGCCAGTTCATCACAGACTGCTCCAGCTTTTCGACCACCTCCTGATTGGCCAGCAGGATCTCCACGTCCTGGTCCAGGTCCAGCTCGGGGATGTGCAGATGATTCATACCTACAGCGGGGATTGAAATGAAAATGACACAGTGAATACGTCATGTGTGTAACTGCTCTCAGGACTGTAACGGAGCTGAGGGAGTTTTGCTAAACTCACACTGCAGCTCCTGCAGGGTTCTGTCTGTAAGGCCCATGTACTTGTACGAGTAGTTAAGGAACTCGTCTCGGATCAGGGCCGTGCTGAAGGGTTCTGCTGGTGCCGGCTGGACTTTAGTTTTCAGCTCAGCACTCGCTTCGCTGACGTCAGAGCTCAGCGCCTCCTGCTGGTAGCCTCCACTGGAGAGCTTTATCTGGCCCACTGAGAGCAGCGGCATGTACACCTGTTAGACAGAGCAAAACCATGATGCTAAAATATAATCAGAAAACATGACTGACTGCCCCAAAGCCCCTGACTGCCCCAAACCCTGACTGCCCAAAGCCCCTGACTGCCCCAAACCCTGACTGCCCCAAACCCTGACTGCCCCAAACCCTGACTGCCCAAAGCCCCTAACTGCCCCAAACTCTAACTGTCCCAAAATCTGACTGCCCCAAACCCTGACTGCCCCAAACCCTGACTGCCCAAAGCCCCTAACTGCCCCAAACTCTAACTGTCCCAAAATCTGACTGCCCCAAACCCTGACTGCCC
>CM074939.1:17091527-17094182 GCA_037576815.1 Pangasius larnaudii | reverse complement strand
AAAAAAAATTGTGTGTGTAAACATACAAGCAGAAACCCTGAAACTGTTGGCAGGGTTAGAGAAAAATTATATATTGCAGCTTTAAGAAGGTAAAAAAAAAAAAAGAAAAAAGTATGAGCTAGTGAAAGCACAAACCCTGAAAGTATTTAGACTGATTCTGAAAATTACTGCCACTTTAAGGAAAAATACTTCCTAAAAGTAGAAGCACAAGCCCTGAAATTATTAATAGAGGTCTAGAAAAATGACATATTGCCACTTTAAGGGAAACAGTATATAAAAGTGCAAGGAGAGACCCTGAAACTATTGGTATAAATGTTATAGAATCTTATGTCATAAGATATTCATGAACAACTGAAACTAATACATGGCTCAGGGAGAAGGAATAATTATAACGAGACTAGAAGAAGAAGAAGAAGAAGAAGAAGAAGAAGAAGAAGAAGAAGAAGAAAAGCTTGGAGGACAGAAATTAAATTAATTTTGTGTCTCAGGTGTCTAAGTGACATAAGACACGTAGAGTTATTTAGGCCACCAGTTTGACATAGAAGAGATTAATATATAATTTAATGAGTATTTAATAGGAGAAAATGTTGAGTGATGCGATACGAAGCTGAAATAGTTAAATTACATATTGCTGCTTTAAGGAAAAAAAGTACATTAAGCTAGAAGCAGAAACACTGAAAAAAAACAACAACTATATAATAGAATTTAAAGGTGCAAGGAGCAACCGTGAATCTGTGAGGGGGGGAAAGTATGAGTTAGTGAAAGCACAGACCCTGAAACCATTGTCAGAGATCTAGAAAAATTACATATTGCTGCTTTAAGAAAAAAAATAGTATTTAAAAGTGCAAGCAGAAACCCTGAATTGTTGAGGGCAATCCAGAAAAAAATACATATTGCCACTTTAAGGTTAAAAAAAAAATAGTATGTAAAAGTGAAAGGTGAAAGCCTGAAACTACTGATAGATGTCTTTAAAATAAAATTACATACTGACGCTTTAAGGGACACAGTATGTAAAAGTGCAAGGATAAATCCTGAAACTATTGACAGTGGTCTAAAAAACTTTTTAAAAATTACATACTGACGCTTTATGGAAAAACAGTATTTAACAGGGAAAGCACAATCCCTGAAATTAACAACAGAGGTCTTGAAAATTACATATTACCACTTTAACGAAAGTAGTTTATAAAAGTACAAGTAGAAACCCTGAAATTATTGTCAGAAATCTAGAAAAATTATATATTGCTGCTTTAAGGAAAAAATGTATGTAATAGGGAAAGCTCAAACCCTGAAATTAATAATAGAGGTCTTGAAAATGACATATTACCACTTTAAGGAAAGTAACATATACATATATATATATGTACAAGCAGAAACCCTGAAACTATTGGTAGAGGTCTAGAAAAATGACATACTGCTGCTTTAAGGAAAAATAGTTCCTAAGAAGGAAAGTACTAAGCTTGAAATGAGTGACTCAGAAGAGATGAATATATAGTTTAATGAGTATTTAAAAGGAGGAAATGTTGTGTAATGTGATAAGAAGGTGAAATAGTTCTCACATCTCTGAACTCCACCAGTCCGAGCTCCCCGAGTTCACTAATGCACTCATAAGCCGAGCCGGACTGCAGGAACAGCTGGGCCAAACACACCTCCTCACTCCGAAACAGAGAGCCCATTTCCGAATAATAAAACTCTCCAACTTCACCTGGGGGAAGCGTTAATCTTCTCTCAGCTTCTCTTCTGGCCACAGAAAAGTTTTCTGGACCGCCAGCGGAACCGAGGCACGCGCTGTTCTAAGCGTTAGCTCGCAGCCCGGTTAGCCTCGGCTTAGCTGTGACGTAACGCGCACTGATGTGTCGTTTGAGTGAACCGACTCCATGAGCCGGCTCTTTAAGGTCAACGTTTGGAACCGACTCCAACATTTAGATTTACGCGCTACGTTTTTACTATTTTATTCATTATTTTAAAAGGATTTTATTAACCATAATGTGAGGAATAGGAACTATAATCACCATGTCCGGTTTAGGACACGAACCAAAAGAGTCGACTCCATTTGGTGAGCTGAAACAAATGATCCGACTCACTGAAAAGAGCAACTAGCAACGCGACGACGTGTCTTCTCGTGCGACTTTTTTCCCTACCCGTATTCCGACAAACTCTACCTTCAGAACTGTGATTGGTTGATCCAGTTACGCGATGACTCAACGATCCAATCAGCGTGCATCTGATGATATGGTTAGCCAATGACGCAGAAGGAGGCGGGATTTTTTTTCGGAATACGGGTAACGCGAGTTTTCTCCTCAGGAATTTAAGTATCGGTATTATATTTTTTGCTTAAAAAACACAATTTAATTTTAAAAAAAAATCAGTTAAAACCACAATTAAAATGCTTCATATGTTCGAGTCGACTTGAAATATACAGCTAGCAAACTTAGCTAGCATGTTTCTCAGCGATCTTGCTAATCATTGGTTAGCAACAAGGCTGTGTTCCAAATCGCACTTTAATCTCTATATAGGTGCACTTAATTATTTATGCAGGACATCATATCATATGAGGGTTTCATCATCCCCTATCTAGTGTAAATACGTTTCTAAATTTGGGATTGATCACTTTTTTTAGTATTAACTATGCTCGTCGAATTGAGTTTATAAACATGT
>CM074939.1:17079027-17086527 GCA_037576815.1 Pangasius larnaudii | reverse complement strand
CAGCACGAGCGTGAAATTCAGACGTTATTTGGTGGTAAATGTTATCTTCTGCTGCTGTAGAGACTGGCGGAGGGCGAGATGGCGTCTCTGAAGGAGTCTCTGAGACGCTATTTTACGGACGGCGAGGGGAAGGACAGCGGCGTGACGTCTCTGCACTTCGTGCGAATGGGACAGAGGTGAGAGGGAGGTTTTGCTTGAATGTACAGAGATCATGTTGATGCTGATGTTAGACACTTGTGAGTTGTGTGTGTGTGTGTGTGTGTGTGTGTGTGTGTGTGTGTGTGTGTGTGTGGGATCATGTCTCGGTTGTGGAGCAGGACGTCTGCAGGGACGGAGGATTTGCCGTGTGAGCTGGTGGCCGGTGACGCGTGGATCCACGAGGAGCTGCTCGGGCTCCGATTCCGCATTTCTCCTCACTCCTTCTTCCAGGTAGACGTCTAACTCATTATTAAACTCTTCATGAGCTGAAAGAGTGAGTGAGTGAGTGAGTGTGTGACTGAGTGAGTGAGTGAGTGTGTGACTGAGTGAGTGAGTGAGTGTGTGACTGAGTGAGTGAGTGAGTGACTGAGTGAGTGAGTGTGTGACTGAGTGAGTGAGTGTGTGACTGAGTGACTGAGTGAGTGAGTGAGTGTGTGAGTGAGTGAGTGTGTGACTGAGTGAGTGACTGAGTGAGTGAGTGTGTGACTGAGTGAGTGTGTGACTGAGTGAGTGAGTGAGTGAGTGAGTGACTGAGTGACTGAGTGTGTGACTGAGTGAGTGACTGAGTGAGTGACTGAGTGAGTGAGTGTGTGACTGAGTGAGTGAGTGAGTGAGTGAGTGAGTGAGTGAGTGTGTGATTCATTCTCTCTCTCTCGCTCTCTCTCTCTCTCTCGTTCTGTTAGCTCAGAGTTGCCCATGTTTTATATATTTGATCTGCGAATGCATTTTGTTTGGGGTGTTGATGAGGATGTTGATGATGTTGAGGGTGTTGATGAGGATGTTGATGATGTTGAGGGTGTTGATGAGGGTGTTGATGAGGGTGTTGATGATGTTGTTGAGGGTGTTGATGATGATGTTGAGGGTGTTGATGATGTTGATGAGGATGTTGAGGGTGTTGATGAGGGTGTTGATGAGGATGATGAGGGTGTTGATGAGGGTGTTGATGAGGGTGTTGATGATGTTGAGGGTGTTGATGACGTTGATGAGGGTGTTGTTGATGACGTTGATGATGTTGTTGAGGGTGTTGAGGATGTTGTTGAGGATGTTGATGAGGGTGTTGATGAGGATGTTGATGAGGATGTTGATGAGGGTGTTGATGAGGGTGATGATGAGGATGTTAATCGTCTGATTCTCCGTGCAGACGAACACTCCGGCGGCGGAGGTGCTGTACTCGGCTGTAGGGGAATGGGCTCAGCTGGACCACGACAGCACCGTGCTGGATGTGTGCTGTGGAACAGGAACCATCGGCATCTCTCTGGCCAAAGTACACACTGACACACACACACACACACACACACACACACACTGACACATTATTTAATTTTCTCTCCCTTCCTGAAGAGTAATATTATATAACAGGTGTAAAAGGTGTGTATGCACGTGTGTGTGTGTGTGTGTGTGTGTGTAACAGAGAGTGAGGAAGGTGATTGGAATTGAACTGTGTCAGGAGGCAGTGGACGACGCTAAAGTGAACGCACAAGCGAACGGTAAGTTTTTAAGCGATGGAGCTGAGAATGTTGGATAAACAGTGTTCAGGAATTGACTTTTAAATATTGTGTGTGTGTGTGTGTGTGTGTCAGGTTTGACCAACATCGAGTTCCACTGTGGTAAAGCGGAGGACATTTTCCCCACCGTACTCAACGCTGTAGTGTCTCCTAATGTTACTGCTATTGTAGATCCTCCACGAGCAGGACTGAGTAAGAACCGCTCTTAAAAATCATCATCATCATCTTCATCATCATCTTCATCATCATCATCATCTTCATCATGCTCACATGCCAAAAATAAATCAAATATAACAAGTTTTTATATTACAAATAACAACATACAGCTCATAGCTGACAGAAAGGTTGATGTGTGATGAATAACACACTCCGTGTCGTGCCGTTTTAGTAAAACAATCAACAGCGGTGCGGCGCGACGAAGGCGAGGCGGAGTCGCGTCTAACACATCAGCGCCGATTGTTTTCCTACACGTGCGCTTTATTCCTCTTACGCCGCATCGATTTTTCTCAGCGATTCACATTTTATTTATTTAAAAACAAAACAAAAAAAGACACCTCGTAGTTTTTATCCGTTTGTTGTAACATTTCCTCGTTCGTTTCCTAAATTATTCTGTCAAATGAATAAATCTGCGTTTGACCAAATGTAGGAAAAAATATTTAAAAGATTTAAAACATTATAATTAAATCAGAATCAGTATGAACCAATCACAATTCAGAGTTGTTCAGAGGCCTCAGATTGTTAAAAATTATCCGTTTTTTTTGTTTGTTTGTTTGTTTTTTTACTTAATTAAATTGTAGTTTTATTATAGGACCTGCATCAGGACGTTCAAATTATCTCGTACCATTTACGTGAATTTTATTTTTAATTTTTTTGGAAATATTCAGATAAATCTTTACAGCATTTAAAGTATGATTAGCTCAATCTTGGTCAAGCTTAATGTCAGCCATCTTTGTTAGAGCTTCGTTAAATCAGCGTGTCATTTCCTTCCAGATTCCAAGGTGATTTTGGCGATCAGATGGGCGGAGCATCTGAAGAGGCTGGTGTACGTCGCCTGTAACGCTAAAGCGGCCATGAACAACTTCATCGAGTGAGTAAACATCGCATAGTGTTCATCGTCCATCAGCGTAACGTGCGTTATCTGATCGTACGGCGTAGCCACGACGACTGACGAACCGTCCGGGTTACCCACAATGCACTGCCGCGTGTCTGCGTGATCAGAAGTAACAGCGAGCAAAGAACTCGAGCGTGACGTTAGCGGTTACCATAGAAACCCTAACGTGCCAGGACAAGCGCATTAATATATAACACGCGCTACTGTCAGAGCTGCAGTTCTAGAAAATGAATCAACACCTTCTGACCAATCGGGTTTGAGAATTCAACAGCGCTGCGACGTTAATCGCTTTGTTACGAAGATGTAAACCGTCACTTTCGCGTGTTACATTTTGGACGAATCCGTAAAGATCAACACCATGTCTATTCACAAATAATGGCGTTGCTATGACAACTTAGCACCCGGCAGTGTGAAAACAGTCCACGGAGGTGGTTGAGGATGGAGCAGCGATGATGTAATAACCGATATTGCGATAAATTACGTCACAATGCACTTCATCTGCGATATTGCTTTCAGTATTTTATTGATTACAAGGATTTATTTACGCAGCGGGTTTCAAAACAACCTTCGCTGAACGGAGCGCTGTACAGAGGTAGCTAAGTCTGAGAATAAAGAGTTTAAATACACACCAAAAAAAAAAAAAAAAAAAAAATTAACATGAAAATAATAACGCTAATAATAAAAATAGCTAGAAGAATAAAAGTGAGATTGGACACAGCCAAGAAAATTCGTCTCGACTCGAGCTTTAAAATTGTAACGTTACGAAATTTCGGTGTCAAATAATTTTCCATCAACGTTGAATAAAAGTATCAGCGTTAACAAAACTATATATCGTGAAACATATCGTGAGTATCGTGAGTATGATCACCTGGTCGTATCGATCACGTACTCTGAGAAAAGTCTACGGTGAAATATCGTTATCGCGGTAAACGATCGTATCGCCCACCTTTACGTTCTACAGCTACAGTAACTCCGTCATTCATTTGAACTTTTCTACACTTTTCTACACTTTTCTTTTTATCTTTGCAGAAAGGATGAATTTATAATCTGTAACAAACTAACAGCTTATCTTTTTTTATTATTTTTTTTCCCCCCTTTTTCCCCTCAGCCTGTGCAGAGCTCCGTCTAACCGTGTTCGCGGAGCGCCGTTCCGTCCGGTGCGAGCGATGGCCGTGGATCTTTTCCCTCAGACCATGCACTGCGAGACCATCCTGCTGTTCGAGAGGGTCGAGTACTAGCTCCAGCGCCAACAACAACGTCGACAACCGACTCTAAAGCTAACGCTATATCTCGTAAATCTCGTAAAGCTCTTAAATCTAGCTACCGCTAATCCTACCGAGGCTAGTAATGAATTATATGTTATTATATATGTTAGCCTTTACAACATTTTATTTTCTCGGAGGTAGCATTAGCTTTGACGGACCTGAACTTCTTTTTTTTTTTTTTTTCAAATGAACTCGAGATGTATTTTCATTTCAACCATTTTGTAAAACTGAAGAACCTTTAAAAAGGTGAAATCCAGTGTGTTTTTTTTCTGACCCAGAAATGAGCTCCGTCCCTCTTCCTTTACTCGTGTAAAAGACGTACAGACGAGGTTCAGATTGTTGTTTATTATTAAATATTATTGTCATCATCATCATCATCATCGCAAATGCGATTCACCTTGTCGGCCCCAGAGAGCGGAAGAGTTACACACTGCTGCTTTAATTTTCTTACTGTACACTGAAATTGAAATGACGCACGAATAAAGAACGAGAAACGTCTGGTTACAGTCATGACACATTTATTCATTTGCATAAAGAAATCACTGTTATTCAGCGATCATCATCAAGTCACATAACGAATTCAGTTGTTTTTATGGAATTGTTTTTTTTTTTTTTAGGTAGTTTTTTTTGTTCCAAACCGAAAAGGGAAAAAAAAAAAAGAAAAAAAAAGAAATGATGGCAGCGCTCGGGCGTGTTTTCAGAAGTCGCACACGGTTTTCTTCACAGCAAACACACACTCGGAGAGCGACGGGACAGGCGGTGAAGCGTGGATGTGAAGAAGGAGGAGGAGGAGAAGAAGAAGAAGCAGCAGCACATTCTGGAAGCGGCGGCGACGGCGGCGACTTTGTGCTCATGTACACGCGAACGCAGTAAACATTCAGAAAAAGCAACGGGAAAAAAAAAATCCACACTGTTGTTCCAGCAGTTATTGCGTTGTTTTTTTTTTTTTTTTTCCTCCCCCTCACGTCTATGTATACACCAAAAAAAAAAACAAAACAACACACACACTGTGATAAAAATATCCTGAAGCAAACTACATACTATAAAAAATGCATAAGACGTTAAGCTTTGGTTCGTACGTCCTCTTTACACGTTATCAGCTCATCTTTATCATCTTTTCAGCTTTTATTTCATTTTGATCGGTACCTTTTTGTCTCCTGTTTTATTTCTGTTTGTTTGTTTCTGAAATAAATCAAATGTATACAGTCACATCGATGCCAAAAAAGTACTCCCCATACACACACACACACACACACACACACACTATACATTCGAGTCGTTGAACTCAAACTCATGCTGGAAACAGCAGTATGATATTCTCACTCCACAGCAAATACGTGACTAGGTAGCTTCACTTAAGTTTCCTACGTGAGAAATGGCACAGAACGTAAGCGCTGAGTATAATAAAGATCTCACACATCTTCTTTTTTTTTTTTTTTTTTTTTTAAACAGTTCCTCTGCGAGAGAAGGGTTTAATGCTCCAAGCCCTTGTGCTTGTGGTCTCTCTGCAGTGCTAAAGCATTGTTCCCCTGCGTGCTCGCTGATATGTATTATCCTGCATTTCCAAAAAAGTAAAAAAAAAAAAAAAAAAAGTAAATAAATAAAAATTCTTGGTGCATTCTCATCTCAGACCTGCCAACTTTGAAGAGGAATAACGCGAACTCTGTCCTTCTGAGAGGATTTTATGGGATGAAAGCTTCGTGATGGCAAAACGACGCTTTCATCCCAAACGCATCAAAAAAGATTCCTTCATAACCCGAAGCTTTTCAACAGCGTGCGCACCGGAGACGTCTAGTGCACTGGCTCCTGAACGCCCAAACGACCCCAAATAGACATCATAAACCTCTGCAACCCCAACGGTGACATGTTTTTAAATTCCAGATGTATAATATAGCACTATTGTAACATCCGAACAATTCATGATGTCACTAACGTACGCACGTGTGATACAAGTGACTAAAAACCAAAGGGATATTCCCTGCACTGGTTTTCCAGTCTAGTAGGAAGTGTTGTGTCGTTATAGGAAAATAATCAACGCCGGGGTGGTGTGACGCGACCCCACGCCCAGCTGAGGAGCCTGGGTTTTACTTGGCGCGGAAACACTAGCGGCGTTTTTATTCACACGCTCGCCGCGTCTTACGTACATCCGGAAGATCTGACATCGGCGTTCACTAGACGGCACGTCGGAGCCGAGACATCCCTGTCCGTCAGGGCGAAGCGGAAAACGTGAAACGCACCGAGGAGCTCCGTCTCGCAACACTTTCCGCTGTCGTCGTGACCGCTGTCATGATCTTTGTGTCAAATCTGGTCTAGAAAACCCAGAAGACTGGTACAAAACGCTGCTAGTGTTAGTGCTCAATAATGGTCTAGAATAGTGCACGAGTGTGTGATTTGAGACACGACGCTAGTGTTTCGCGGAGACAGACGGAAAGGAAATGGGTCAGGTTTTTTTTTTTTTTTGCTGAACTACGCTAGTGCAGCGTGTCAGGATGTGGAGCGGAAAAAAAAAAAAAGTGACGAGACTAAAAATGACATGTAAACGTAACTTGTTTGACTGTGACTCAGTAACATTTCAAAATACTAACACACAAAATCCGTCAACATTCCTAATATCGATTTGTAAAAAAAATAATTAAAAGAAACAAAAAAAAAAAAAGAGGGAGATCGAGAGTTCCTCCTCCCGTGACGGCGAGCTCGGGAAAACCCTGCTCGCTGTCAGTAACAGTAAGTAACGTTGTTTATGATTTAATTCGGTGGAATTTCGGAGCTTCCTCGTGTCTTTGCTGAATCCATGACTACGAAAGTTCTCTCTGTATCGCTAATCGCTCGAATTCCCATTTCCCTCCAATGACCTTCGAAACACGTCACGTTTTCTGCTTCTTTTGAAACATTTTCCAGTAAAAGTCACGCGCTCGTGTTGGTTACGTGTTTTTCGACGCAAGGGTTTTGTTTTAAGTTTTTAAACACACAACTCCGAGCTTTCTTCCTTCCTTTCTTCCTTCCTATCCTCGGAAACAGATGTTGTGAGCGGCAATTAATTGTAAAAACAAAACAAAAAAAAAAAAGTGTGCATGCAAACTTTTCTATACTTCACTATAAACCTATTTTGGTCAAATATTCCAGTTTTTTTTTTTTCCCCTCTTTCAGCTTCTTTCTCCTAACTCTAATATATTTCTCTAACGTTAGCTGATAGACTTGATTTCACATCAAGAAACTCGAAATTGAACGATGCGGAAAAGGGGGCGGGGCTTTCAGGAGGACAGTTAATATCAGACATTTAAGAAGTCCTACCCAACTGCTGTTTTTTATTGTTGGTTTAAAAAAAATAATAATAATATATAGTAAGAGGAAAACGAGTCTAGAGCAGGCGAGATGACAGGGAAAGGGGGCGGAGCTTCCAAGTGGTGTCAGATATCAGATT
>CM074939.1:17052626-17066592 GCA_037576815.1 Pangasius larnaudii | reverse complement strand
TGTCTTCATGGAGCTCGCTTTGTGCACAGGGGCATCGTCATGCTGGAACAGGTTTCAGCCTCTTAGTTCCAGTGAAGGGAAACTGTAATGTAATGCTACAGCATACAGAGACATTCTATACAACTTTGTGGCAACAATTTGGGGAAGGAACACATACAGAGGTGATGGCCAGGGGTGCACATACTTTTGGTCATAGCGTGTACATGTCTTTAAGTATATATAAGTGTTCCATTTTGAGCAAAAGGAACCAAAACTACAATATTTGTTGATTATCTCTTAGATCAGCCAATTTTTTATTGTTTATTTATTTATTTATTAATGTTTTAAAGTCCACTCTTATTTGTACTTGACGTTGTCTTCCAATCCGGTAGTTGGCGACAGAGCGAGATTCGCGTTTCCGCAAATCTCGCGAGAACGAATACTGCAACGTCATTACGATGTTTCTGGAGTAACGTTAGAGGAAGTTATTCCAGTAATTTCTCTTTAACGGAAACCAAAAGTTTGCAGATTTAAGTCATTGAAGTCAGCTGTAACCTTTAAAATACACCTTTAGACATTTTTAACGGGAGGTTTGGAACCTTTTGGACAGCATGATGGCGGATGATGACCAGCCCAAGACGTTGTAAGTATATCGAGCTAATTAGCATAAAAGTGAACTAGCTTACTTGCTAGCTGACTAGCTTGATAAATGGTCACGCTGTAGCGGATTAGCATTAGCCAGCGAGCTGGAATCGTACCAAAATGGTTTAGATAACATAATAAAAAATAATGATTGTTGATAAAGACAATACTCTACACTTTGACCGAAAAGTAGGAAGTAAAAATAAAAAAAAAAATCCTGGCTGATTTGTAAAAAAAAAAAATTAGCGTTAGCTAGCTTGCTAGTTAGCATAGTGGAGCCGGGGAACAGAATGTAGCCGCGACCTAGCAAAGTTTTTCTTTCCACCAAGTCTAATTAATCGATTAGTTATTGATAGATTATATGTAGGATAATATTATAAATTGATCTCCGTGGTTAGTTTTGTTTCAGTGTGCTTAAAATCTAGCCGGCTAAGTCTGGGCTTTTTATGCCGTTAGCTAACCGGCTAGATCCGGTTTCTGTGGCATTAGCGCTCGTGTTCAGGTTCTGCTTTGGCATCAGGGAAGAATAAAGCTTCGTGGAGGTTGTTAAAGGAGTAAAGATGAGGGGAAAGTTGAGAGTGGAGGGTGAGGAGGAGGAGGAGAAGGTGGAGGTGCTGGTGGAGGAGGAGGTGGAGGTGCTGGGACTTGCCCGCTGTGAGCGCTGGAGGTTTGGCTGAAAACGTGGCAGCGCTCAGGGCTGTGTGATGGCCTGGAAGCCTCGAAGAAAGAGCTCCAGAACAACATGATCCGCCTCAAACACAAGCCTGAGTGCTTCAAACCGGGCCTTCTGACTGCTTCTGGCTTCCTGGTTGAAATAAAATCCCCCTGGGATTAAAATCGGTGTCAAAAGTGGTGTTTTGGAGCATTTTTTTTAAATAAAACAAGACGATATACATCCAAAAAAAATGTGCAGCAGCAGTAGTGTGTGTTGTAGCTACAGCTCAGGCATTCACAAGACAGACGACGCCGACTACTACTGCTTTTTTGGTTCCTTATCATCTAGTACAGCTGTTACACACTCCATAATCCCTCTCTCCACTCTCCTGAACTCTACAGTACAACACACACACACACACCGTCTGCGTTTACACTTTCCCTTTGTTTGCCGAAATCGATTCCGTTTCCTTCTGATTGTTTGCTTTACAACAAGATCTTGGCTGATTCATTTTTAGACTAGATTGAAAAAAATAAAACACCATTCTTTTTTTTCTTTTTTTTTTTTTTTATACACACTCTTATCTCCCTTTCCTCCATCTCTCCCTCCCTCCCTCCATTCATTCTCCCTCTCTTTTCCTTTCCCTGGTCGATCATTCGTTAAACTGAGGCGATGATGAAAACTTTCTAAAGTTGATCTGAAGCTCACGCCGAATAAATATCGAGGCTGAAGATCACACCAAGACAACAGTCTTTTCTTTTTCTTTCTTTCTTTCTTTCTTTAAACAACCTTGTTCCAAAACTAGCTGGAAAAAAAATTTGGAATGAAAAAAAAAATCAGTCTTGGCGAGCGTCCTTCCACAGGGGGAGGGGGAAAAAACCCGTAAATGATTAGTCCTGTGTTCATCCAGTAATCACCGGCGCACATTCGGGTCAAACTGGAAGTTCTGGAGAAGCAGCGCAGATGGACCGCGTCGTCCTGCACGATGTTCTTCTCCCTCCAGATCGTTCCGTCTCTTCCCTCGGATGCGTATCGCCGCTGAAGGTCTGGAGTGAGCGAGTGAGGACGAGCGAGAGTTTGAACCTGATGCACAAGCCACAAAAACCCGAACACGCCAAAGCCTCGCCTGAAACACGAGCTCTAACGCTATTGGCTCAATCAAGCTGTTTAAAAATAAATAAATAAACAAACAAAACTCCTTCCTCAACTTCCTGTTTCAAAACACCTCATTATAAGGAAACGTCTTATGCCGTGTTTCTCAGACACTTTAAACATTACTTGAACTTTTCTCAAAGTCATAAACCTGTTTCTTCTTTTTCTTTCTTTCTTTTTTTGTTCTTTCTTTTTTTTTTTTTGCCGTAGGTACGTCGGAAACCTCTCCAGGGACGTGACGGAGGCTCTCATCATGCAGGTGTTCACCCAGATCGGACCCTGCAAGAGCTGCAAAATGATCATCGACGTGAGTAGCCGCACAGAAACGTCGTTTGGGGGCGGAGCTAGAAATAACGCAGGGCACCGATTGGTCAGGTTTTCAGCTCTGGTAGCCTAGTGACGGTTTTCGTAGCTTTTACGAGGCGACATCACGATATTATCCCAGATAAATAATATTACTGATTTATAAATAATAATAATATATATATATATATATATATTTCACTCGTTGTTTTCTCGTCAGCTTTTACGCAGCGTCGTTAAACACCGAAGCAAAACGAAAAGCTTCTCAGAGTGAAAGTTAATCACAGCCGAGCTCAGTATTGCTTCAGCAGATGTCTGAGGAAGAGTTCTGGCCCAGCGTGAGCTTTTCTTTCTCTCCTTTTTTTTTTTCCTTTTCTTTTTCTTTCTCCCCCTCTCCCAGACGGCAGGAAACGACCCGTACTGCTTCGTGGAGTTCTTCGAGCACATGCACGCCGCCGCTGCCCTGGCCGCCATGAACGGACGGAAAATATTAGGAAAGGTAATACGGAAGACGTGTGTCTGTCAGATTTGCGTCCTTGCTTGTTGTTTTTTTTTGTTTTGTTTTGTTTTCCCTCCCAGCAGGTAAGTGAGATGTGACTGGTTTACTCTTTAAAATAAAATCAAAATAAAAACACTCCTGATCCTGTTGTCGGGGGTCGTTACGTTTTTGCGCAAAAGCGAGTCTGTTGGGAAAACGTGCGACTCCGTATCGGCAGCTACCGCGACACGTGAACGCAGCTGTTATGCGTAAAGTCTCGACGCAAGTACGACCCCACACACACACACACACACACACACACACACACACACACACACACACACAGCGGGCCTCATTTATTAACGTTGATATGACCGTATCTATTCGCAAATCGTTCGCACGAGCGTTTAAACGAGAGGTTTCGGCGCGCCATGACGACGTCCCCGACGTTTCGATCGTAAAACGTTGTAGTGACGTCTGCTACAGATTTACAAATCAATCCGTAATAATAATAATAATAACGAGGAGAACATTTCCACTAACGTCGGTCCCTTTCCCAAATAAAATTCCCGATAGATTCTTCAGTTATTTTATAACCACGTAGTTGCAGCTTCTCGAAGTCTTTTTGCAGATTTTTTTTTTTTGGTTTGTTAAAAGTGGCCTATAAATAGCAAATGGGTAACTTTTTTTTGTTATATTTTAAATAAACAGAATTCCAGAATTACCTTAAAGAGTAAAACATTTTCTAAAAAGTAATTTTTGGATAAATTTCCTAATCGAATGCACATCAAGATATAAACCTAAAATAAAAATCCGTTTCCTTGTTCTTCCGATTTAAATTCCTAAACGGAAGCGTCCACGGATACGATCAGCTCGGACATGTCAGTGATTCATCACTGTGGGTTTAAGTGACGTGTGTGTGTGTGTGTGTGTGTGTGTGTGTGTGTGTGTGTTGAAATCATGAATAGTAGCTTTGTATTTTTCCACATTTTTTTTTCGGACTTGTTTCGTGGTCGTAAAGTCAAAGCCGTGGATTTAAAGGTTCTTCTGACGGACAGCAGCTCGTCTTTTTAGGAGGAAACTTTACATCCTTTATATCGTCCTGACGCTAATGATTACGCTGTACCATCTACACACACACACACACACACACACACACACACACACCGGCCTCCTCATGCTCCTCCTGCTCCTTCTCTCTTTCTTCTTCTTCCTCGATGCTTCCGCGAAGATATATTCAGCGCAAATATTTTATCCTCAGCAGGTGCTGAAGTTACACGTTTTTATTTCCCCCCCGTTGTGTTTCTGAGTGTCGTAATGTTTTTGTTTTTCTCTCTTTTGTGTTGCTCACAGGACATGAAAGTGAACTGGGCCTCCATGCCGAGCAGCCAGAAGAAAGACACAAGCAGTGAGTGTCGCCGCCTCGTCGCTCAAGTGATCCCTGATTATCTATAGCTCAAGCGAAAATGTATTAAATAATAAATTAGTTCCTGTCCTTACTTACGTTATAGCAGCTATAAACAGTCCTTCCCTCCATCCAGCCTCCATCTTAACGTTAATAATACAAAAAAAAAAAGCAGCTTTTCGTCTTTCGTTAATGAAAAGAAAAACCAAAAAAGAGAAGACGACTTGAGCGCTTTCACAAAGCGCTGACACTGGAGACTCCTTCCATAACTGCTCAATAAACATCTCTTTTTAACGCCAGACCAACAATTAGACTTTTTTTTTTTTTCTTTTCTTTTCTTTTTCTTGCTGTTTATGTGCGGCGTCTGCTGTACAAATCCCTGTGAACGAGCCGTTACTATAGAAACCTTATACTATAGTACATCTGACCAATCAGAAAGGAGAAGCTGTGATTTATAAACGTGTGTGTGTGTGTGTGTGTGTGTGTGTGTGTGTGTGTGTGTGTTTTTGTGCAGATCACTTCCACGTCTTTGTCGGTGACCTGAGCCCAGAAATCTCCACAGAGGACGTCAGAGCCGCCTTTGCTCCGTTTGGAAAAATATCGTAAGTTTTACTCGTTTATACTTTACATCTTATAGCTTTTTATTTCCCCGATTTTTTTTTTTATTATTTATTTATTTTTTTTCCTCCTTCCCCGCCTCTGAAACGTATGAACAGAGTGAACGTGTGAACAAACCAGTCTAACAAACATCTTCATAGTCTTTTTTTTTTAATTTTATTAATTATTATTATTTATTTATTGTTTTTTAAGAAGCATTGATTAATTGTTCGGCTGTTTTTTTGTGTTCAGCGATGCTCGTGTGGTGAAAGACCTGGCTACTGGGAAATCCAAAGGCTATGGCTTTATCTCCTTCATTAACAAATGGGTAAGAGTTTAATAGTATTAATAATAATAATAATAATAATATTGTTTTTTTATTATATGCTCAGTGTAATTCTGTCTCTAAAAGTCACTGGCTGCGTCTCAATCAGCTCACTAGTTCAGGTGTCAGGCTGGTGATCAGGGAGGCGGCCATTTTAAGTGCTGTCTCAAGAGGGCCTTTCTCACCACGGGAACCTTTCCATAGCACCTGAACTAAATGTGGAACTGGCCAAACGCGTACGAAAACGCCCTCACCGCCATGATTTAAAACGCCACGTGAACACACTGTAGTGTCGACTTATTCCGCGAGTAAGGAGAACGGCGATAGACGGACGGACGCTGAAGTGCGACACGGCTCCATCCTCCGGTTGTTTACGCCGTTGTCCTCCGTTTCCGTTGTTGAACGCCGCGCACAAATGACGTCGCTGTCGACCGGCTTACGTCACTTCCTGGTGCCCACTGACGGTGTGAACGCGGCCCTTTAAACGGTGCTGGGAAACAGTCCAATCAAAATCACCCAGTACTTTAGTGCTGTACAGTTAGTTCTGCGGTCCGAAAGGCGCTATTCCCAAATCCTTCCAGTGCACTGGAAACTTTCGCTCCCTAAAAAAAAAAATCCCACAACGCACCGCGAAAACCAGGGAGCGTCGACGCTCGCTACGTCGGAAACGACGCCGTATTTTCTGCCTCTCAGAAAAAAAGGCGGACGAACTTTCAGCCAACTTCATCTCCAAAAACCATTAGTAGCTTGTTATCGTTGTTGTAGCTCTGATTACTCTAACATTTTTAACTTTATTTGAAGTTCTGTATACAGTTTGTTTGAGTCTAACACATTTGAAGTGTTTGATGAATTTAAAAAGTCTCAGATGATTAATTACTTTAGCTATTTTTAACGTTCTGTGTGTATATATCTCTATGCGCTTGGCTTGAGTCTAACGGCTTAGGGGTTTAAAAAGCTAGCGTACGTTCCTGCTTGAAGCACCATGACAGGAACGCGTGTGATTTTTTTTTTAAGCTAACAGGTTCATGACGTATCACAGCTGATTGAGACGCTCCCACTGTATATGTTCATATTTATACATCTGTACGATTATCTGTACGATTAAAGTGCTCCACCTTTTATCTTCTCCATCCATCCCGCTCCGTGACTGACAGGATGCGGAGAACGCCATCCAGCAGATGAACGGCCAGTGGCTGGGTGGCAGGCAGATCAGAACCAACTGGGCCACCAGGAAGCCTCCTGCACCCAAAGCCAACCTCGAGAGTCAGTCCCGTAGTCAGTTAGAATCGCTTCTCCTCACACCTCACACATCTTAATCCCAATTCACCAACGGCTGTCTTCTGACCCCTGCCTTTTCCTTTCCTCCTCCATTCCTCCGTCCACTAGCAGGCAACACCAAACACCTGTCCTACGAGGAGGTGCTGAACCAGTCCAGCCCCAGTAACTGCACCGTGTACTGCGGAGGGGTCACCTCCAGCCTCTCAGGTGCGTGCAGCTCCTTCACCTCCTCAATCTCCTCCACCTCCTTCGTCTCCTTCATCTCCCTCACCTCCTTCATCTCCCTCACCTCCTTCATCTCCTTCATCTCCCTCCACCTCCTTCATCTCCCTCCACCTCCTTCATCTCCCTCACCTCCTTCATCTCCCTCACCTCCTTCATCTCCCTCCACCTCCTTCATCTCCCTCCACCTCCTTCATCTCCCTCACCTCCTTCATGTCTTCCATCACCTCCTTCATCTCCTCCACTTCCTTCGTCTCCCTCGTCTCCTTCGTCTCCCTCTTCTCCTTCACCTCCTTCGTCTCCTTAATCTCCTTCATCTCCCTCCATCTCCTTCATCTCCCTCCATCTCCATTTCCTCCACTTCCTTCATCTCCCTCACCTCCTCCACCTCCCTCCATCTCCTTCATTTCCTCCACTTCCTTCATCTCCCTCACCTCCTCCACCTCCCTCACCTCCTTCACCTCCATCCAGAGTCAGAGCGCATCAGATTTGCAGCTCTGGCATAGCTATAAATGGATAAAAAGTCACGCAGATTGTGGGCGAATTGCCGCGGTATAAGGGGAGTAAAGCGCTGTGTGTGGTGCTGTCATGGTAAAATAATCATCATCAGGCGGCGTGATGAAGCGGCGCGAGTGCCACCACACCAAAGTTGATTATTTCGCTACAACGGCACGACACACAGGGGATTATTCCTCTTGTACCACAGCAGTTTGTCAGCGTTAATTAAAGAACGACACGTCATACTTTTTTTATCCGTTTATCGTTACATTTAATGTCGCGGAATGTCAATCGAGCTACTTCCTGTTCTCACTTGCGTTATAGCAGCTGTAAACAGCCTGTTTTAAGCGTAAACTCCTCTGTCCTGAAGATGTCTGAAAACAGTTACAGCTCTACCTCTGACTGTTACAAAGCACTGAAACTGGAGACTCCTTCCATAAACGTTAACGTTAAATGGACGTCTCCATACAGAAAGCGTCACCGTATCGTCATTCGTCGTAGATCGTAGATGAAACGTATTTTTTTATTATTTTTTTTGGGTACAACAGCTCCAAAGATTTTGAGTGTGCTATGAGATCTTGATCTGACGTGTGACCTCACTTCCTGTTCCTCTACTGCAGATCAGCTGATGAGGCAGACCTTCTCTCCATTCGGACAGATCATGGAGATCAGGGTCTTCCCGGACAAAGGCTACTCGTTCGTCAGGTGCGTTGACCGATCGATTGATTCAGCATCTTCAGCAGTCCTAGCTTGAGCGTAACCACCTTGCTGCTGTAGTCACAATCCTCATTCGCCGCCCACAGGTTTGATTCTCACGAGAGCGCGGCCCACGCCATAGTGTCTGTGAACGGGACGTGCATCGAGGGCCACACGGTGAAGTGCTACTGGGGTAAAGAAACCGCAGACATGAGGGCCATGCAGCAGATGGCCATGCCGCAGGTATGAACGTGACCGCAGCACGTCGAAACGTGACCGCAGCACGTCGAAACGTGCGTCAGGTAGCCGCTTATCGTCAGACGAGCGAGTGGGTTGAAGGAAATTCCCGACACGCTCCAGTCGTCCGAGGGATGAAACTCAAAACGGCGCGAATCGAATGTCCTTTCAGATTCGTTACGTATCATGGGTGGGACGATACGACAAAAACAATCGTACGTTTTTTTTTTTTTTGGTTTGTTTTTTTTTAACGATACACGACTCGTATCGCGATACATACATTCTGTTTGTGAGCCAGCAAAACAGTACTGTAACTTTTTATTTACATTTTTAATTAAAATTCTGTTCATTTATGAAAAAAATCAATCAAAACATTTAACAGTGAAAATGAGATCTTTCGTACATTAAGTATAAAATTTTAACGTCAAGTCGGCGGCTTTAAACAAGTTCTTTTTTTTATATATATTTTAAAAATTAATGCAGTACGTAATATAAATATCACGTACAGGAGAATTAATGCAATACGTAATATATGTATCATGTCGGATCTTTTTTTTTTCTTTCCAGCTTTAATGTGAAATAGCAGCTAACAGCATCCTGGTTGCATAAGTATGTGCACCCCTTAACTAATACTTTGTTGAAGCACCTTGTAATACAGCACTCGGTTTTTGGGTAAGAGTCTTCCTGCTTGGTACATCTTCATTTTATTCCACTTTCCTTCGCAAAAATGCTCCAGATCTATCAGATTGTGGAAGGAGCTCCTGCACACCGCCCTCTTCAGGCCATTCCACAGGTTGTTAAATAGGTCTTAGAGGTTTTAGGTGAAATCTTACTTCAGCTGTCCAGAGGTCCGGAGGTCTTGTCTATCTGTGGTTCCCTCCATCTTGAATCGAGCCCCAGTCCCAGCTGAAGAGAAGCAGAACCATGGCGTGATGCTGCCACCACCATGCTTCACCACGCGGTTTGGTGTGATCTAGGCGAGCTTGGATGTCATGAAGAACGAGAGATTATCCAGCTCCTTCAATGTTGCTGTAGGTCTCTCCGTGAATCCTGGAGGGACGTCCTGTTCTTGGTGATGTCACCGTGGTGCTCCATTTTCTCCACTTGTTGCTGATGGTGTTCCATGGTGCGTCTCATGTTCCGTACCCCTCTCCCGATCGCTTCCCGTACAGGCTTTGTAAGCTCTTAGGCTTCAGCAGTCGGATGAAACATCGTAGAGAAGCAGCTGGTCTCTGTCTGGGGTTCATCAGAGTCACGTCACTGATGACGGCTGTATGACAATTACTTCTGGACACGAGTGTGAACGCGATTGGTTCGTTCTGAAGCACAGTCACGTGACTCGTTATCAACGTGTGCACACTTTTATACAACCAGGTTATTGTGAGGTTTTTTTTTTTTTTTCCCCCCCCTAAAATGTTGTTAGTTGCTATTTCACATTAAAGGTGGGGAAAAAGATCTGACATGATTTGTGCTGGTTTTATTTATTTATTTATTTATTTTAACATTTCAAAGACCTGCAGTTTTAACAGGGGTGTGTAAACTTTTGACCATTCTTTGTTCAGAAGTCTGTAGTAAATAGAAATATTTAATTGTTGTTTTGCATTAATTAGGCTAACTGACTGTTCCTGATATTGTTTATTCAAATGTTTGAGTGAATTAATCATCCCTGTTCTTATGTTCTCTCTCTCTCTCTTTCTCTGTTTCTCTCTCTGTTTCTCTGTCTCTCTCCCCACGTCTCTCTCTCTCTCTCTCCCCACGTCTCTCTCTCTGTTTCTCTCTCTCTCTCTCTTTCTCTCTCTCTTTCTCTCCCTCCGTCTCTCTCTCTCCCTCCGTCTCTCTCTCTCTCTTTCTCTCCCTCCGTCTCTCTCTCTCTTTCTCTCCCTCCGTCTCTCTCTCTCTCTCCCCCGTCTCTCTCTCTCTCCCCCGTCTCTCTCTCTCTCCCCCTCTTGCTTTTGCTTGCTCTCTCTCTCTCTCTCTCTCCCCCTCTCTCTCTCTTCCCCTGTCTCTCTCTCTCTCACTCTTTCTCTCTTGCTTTTGCTTGCTCTCTCCCCCCACCCATCTCCTTCTCTCTCTCTCTCTCTCTCTCTCTCTCTCCTCCCGTCTCTCTCTCTCTCTCCGGTGGCATCAGCAGAGTAACCCTGCCTACGCGGCTCAGCCGTACGGACAGTGGGGTCAGTCTTACGGTAACGGGCAGCAGATGGGTCAGTACGTCCCTAACGGCTGGCAGATGCCGACGTACGGCGTGTACGGTCAGGCCTGGAACCAGCAGGGCTACAAGTAAGTACACCAGCACGGTGTCCGCCACCTCCTCCTCCTCTTCCTCCTCCTCCTCCTCCTCCTCCTCCACACGTACCCCAATCTAGGAGGGCGGAACTACGCCAGCGGGACGGACCATTCCATCACGAATGGGGGGGTGGCAACGGACTCCAACCCGATGTACAGCATATTCGGATCATTAGCCCACCCTCGCCACCTGGTTTTGTTTTTCTTTGGGTTTTTTTCCTCTTCATCTTGTAGTTTGGACTGATTAAAAAAAAAAAAAAAAAAAAAGTGTCAGTCTTTTTAAAAGTGTCTTTTTTTTTTTTTGGTTTGTTTGCCTTTTTTTTGTAATTAAGAATCTCCCCACCCTGTAGTTTGATTCCCAGTTTTCAGTAGTTTCAGGGTTCTTTTTTTTTTTTTTTTTTTTTTTCCTTCCTCCAGTCATTAAAAGAAGACAAAGTGTTCAGAAACGTCACCCCAATGTACCATTTTTGTGAACTTTTCTCCCTCTGATATATAATTCTTTTTGTTTGTTAGTTTGTTTGTATGGACACACTGCAGCTCGACATGATTGTTGATTTGATTTGATTTTTCTTTTATTCACAGTCTGGTAGTTTTGTAAAAAAATATATATATATAAATAAAATAAAATGGAGGCGGTTTCCTCAGTGGCCTTGACATGAACGAGAAGTTCCCACAACTTCCCGTGAAATAATATTGTTCTTAATTTCTCCAGCTTTTAACAAAATCCATTATTACACGTTACGCAACACTTTCTTTTTCTTTCTTTCTTTCTTAAATTCAATTTTTTTTTTTTCCCTTTCACCTTTTTTATTAAAGATGCCATGTTGTGGTTAATATTTCATTATAATGTACAATGCTTATGTTAAGCTCTGATGTTTAAACGTCCTTCTCTTGCTCTTTTTTGTTAAACATATATATAATTATATATATTTATATATATATATATAATTATAATTATTGAGAATCATGTTTCCTGAAAATGAAAATTAAGTTTAGACCAGGACACCAGAGTGCTGTAGGTTGTGTGTAAAGCTATTTTTGTAATTCTGTGTCATTACGTTTAACGCTTGTAAACCGGGATCTTTACCATCGCGTGACTCGTGTGATCTCGAGCCGCTCTCTTCTCGACGTGTGGAGTTTAGATTTATTCAGACGTGCCGTTTTAAACATTTTTTTCCCTCTCTTTCCCTCCCAGTTCCTTTGCATCTTTTTTTTTGTTTGTTTGTTTGTTTGTTTTTCACGAGCAAACGCGTCACTGTGTTGATTTTTTTTACAAGCCAAAGACGAGGATCGCCGTCAGATATCCCGAGCGTTCTGTTATCAACTCAAACCACTGTAGATATCGAGCGAGCTTGGAAAAGAAACAGGAAGTCTCCTGCTTTTCCACTTCCTGCCACAGAGCCGAGCTGTAGATGGTCATATCGTGTGTGTGTGTGTGCGCGTTTCATTTTTTCCCCCCCATAACGTCTCCCGAGTGTATTTTCTTTCTTCGTCCTATTTAGTCATCACTCTGTCCTTTAAAGAGAAGAGCTTAAGTGTTTAAATCCAATTAAATCTCTTTTTTTTTTTCTTTTTCTTTCTTCCAGTGTGTTGTTTATTATTATTATCATTTTTTTTTTTATCTCCACTTGTTTTGGCTAATGAATCAAATGCTCTGCTTTCTAGAAATGGAAACCGTATTTTGTAAAAAGCTGAAGAAAAATGTACTGTTCATCTAGGATTTTTGGGGTTTTGATTGCTTTTTTTTGTTTGTTTTTGTTTTTGTTTTCTTCTTCCTTGCTCATTCCGGTTTTCTCCTCGACTTCTTTTGGAGGGACATTTAATTTTGTGTAAATAACTTGATATCCATTAATATGATAACCATTAAAAGGCTGTTCCAGTATTCTGAGACTCTGAGAAGTAAAAAAAAAAAAATATGGCTGTTTGTGTCTCGTTTTCTTTTTTTTTTTTCTTTCTTTTTTCTTTTTTTTTTTTTTTTAAATTCTTGTCGTCGTATTTTCTGAACTGCAATTTTTTTTAAAGAAAGAAATTTCCCTGAGGGTACAGACAAGCAAAAAAATAAAAATGAATGAATAAATAAATGAATAAATAGAGCTTAATTGGGTTTGTTTTCTGATGAGATGCTGTGTTTATTATGAAGAGTTAAAGGTCGGTGGTTAAAAAAAAATAGAAATATGTAAGTCACCTTTTTG
This sequence comes from Pangasius larnaudii, assembly GCA_037576815.1. Classification (NCBI taxonomy): domain Eukaryota; kingdom Metazoa; phylum Chordata; class Actinopteri; order Siluriformes; family Pangasiidae; genus Pangasius; species Pangasius larnaudii. The sequence continues at coordinate 17,053,650 of CM074939.1, read as the reverse complement.
AGTCAGAGACGTTTTCCAGTGTGTAAAAACTAATAATAATAATAATAATAATAATTAATATTAACGAACAATAATTCTACTTCACTTTATATGAACGCAGCTACAGTGGATATAAAATGTTTACACACCCCTGTTTAAAATGGCAGGTTTTTGTGATGTTAAAAAAAAAAAAAAAAGAAAAGAAAGAAAGCAAGATAAATCATGTCAGAACTTTTTCCACCCTCAATGTGAAATTACAACGTATATAAAAATTAAATGAAAAACAATCAGAAACATTTTAGGGAAAAATAAAGTTACAATAAAAAGTTGCATTAGTGTACACACCCTTTTATAAATTTGGGATGTGTTCAGAATGAACCAATCACATTCAATCTCATGTTCAAAAGTAATTATCATACAGCTGTTCATCAACGAAATTATTCTGATTAACCCCAAATAAAGTCCGGCTGTTTCTGAAGGATCTTCTTCACATCATCTTGGTTTCATCTGACTGCTGAAGCCATGGTCCACAACGAGCTTACAGAGCATGCATCATATCTCACTTGTTAAAAAGGTATCAATCAGAAGAGGAGTAGAAAAGAATTTCCAAAACATTAGATGTACCCTGGAACACCGTGAAGGCCATCATCAACAAATGGAGAAAATGGAGCACCACAGTGACATCACCAAGAACAGGACGTCCCTCCAAAATTTACAAAAGGACAAGACAAAATCTTACCAGGGAGGCTGCCAAGAGACCCACAGCAATATTAAAAGGAGCTGCAGGAATAAGAAGTACTGATTACTCTCTGCATGAGACAACAATCTCTCATATTCTTCACATGTCTGGGCTATGAGGTAGGGTGGATAGATGGAAGCCCTTTCTTACAAAAAACATCCACGTTCAACTGGTCTGATGAGACCAATTCCATAAGGTATAATAATTCCATAAGGTATGTTTGGTGCAAAAAAAAAAAAAAAGCACATCAACAAAAGAACACCATCCCCACGGTGAAGCATGGTGGTGGCAGCATCATGCTTTAGT
>CM074939.1:17033027-17048480 GCA_037576815.1 Pangasius larnaudii | reverse complement strand
CCAACATCTAGTGGAAAGACTTCGCAGAAGAGTGGAGCTCATTATAACAGCACACACAGGGGAATAAATCTGGAATGAGATGTTCAACAAGGACATATGGGTGTGATGGTCAGGGGTGCACAAACTTTTGGCCATATAGTGTATAATACATGTGCATGAGGGTGTATAAGACACAAGTGTACACTTGAGTGTAAAAGTTTGTGCACCCTGACTACAAAATTATGGTTTTTACAAGCAGCAGAAAGGCAAACCTCCACCATGACACACGTTAAATACATTTATACTGAAGTATTCGTGATGGGTTTAGCAATTCGGTGCCAAGTAATTAAAAAAATAGATTTAATACTTCTATAGATATATATTTTTATTTATGTTACGTTGTCTTTTAAATGAATACATAATGTTTGAACAGATGTTTTGCAGGCACAGAAATGCCCATGTACACACACACTTTCTCACTTTTTTATTTCCAAATATGTTTATTTTATTTTTTTAATAAATATTTTGGACAGATCAAAGGCTAAAAAAACTTTATTAACAAATTTTTGGAGAATTGTCTATGAACATAAGGATTGAGGAAAATTCCTGAAGTTCCAGAAAGTGTAAAAAAATAAATAAATAAATAAAAAAAAAACCTCTAATAAAGATGTATTTATTTGTGTGTCAGTGTGATTGTGGGACCGGGAGGAGTTACAGGTGCTGTGCTGTGTGTGTGTGTGTGTGTGTGTGTGTGTGTGTGTGTGTGTGTGTGTGTGCCAGCTGTCAGAAAATAAACTCATTACACTGATTAACCTTGACGGGCCCAATGTGGTCGCCAGCAGCAGCTCACCTCTAATGATACAATTAATCCCTAATTAAGACACACTGTCTAACGTGTGTGTGTGTGTGTGTGTGTGTGTGTGTGTCTCACCAGTGCACTAATTACATTAAATGGCTGATCAAATTTGGCTCTGAAGCTTTACATACAATCCATTCACATCACCTCCAACACCTCCAACACACACACACACACACACACACACACACACACACACACACACACACACACACACAAAATGTAAACTAGCCCAAACTAACGGTTTTTTTTTCTATCTATAGCTAGCTAGCATGTACATCTTAGCGACTAGCATGTTAGCCTCATGGCAATATAAGCTAACTAATTCATTCTGACTAACTATAAACACAAACAATGATTGCTAGATAGCTTTCTAATCGTTTTTCATTAATATCAGCTAACCTGACAGGATTTCTGACAGGATTTTTAAAGCATATTCTTAAATTTTCATGCTAATCGCTTTCATTGTAAAAGCTAGCCAGCTTTAACTAGCAAGCTAATCTGACAGAATTTCTGAAGGGAGTTTAAGTTGTATTTTAAAATGTTTATAATCTTTACTGATAATGCTAACTTGCTAGCTGACATGGGCTAACCTGAGATGATGTTTTCAAGTTATAAATATTAATATTATTTTCTGTTAATATGGCTAGCTAATGAGCTAACATGACAGGATTTCTGAGAAGATTTTAAGTCACATTTAAAAAGGCTCATAATCTTTACTGATAATGCTAGCTAGTTAGCATGAGCTAACCTGACAGGATTTCTGAAAGGAAGACCTGTTCATAAATATTTAAGATCTCTATTCATTTTCTAGTAAACATGTGTGTGTGTGTGTGTGTGTGTGCGTGTGACAGAGAGAATGATAGATACATGTCAGTGTGTGTTAGCAAGCTTTGACAGGTTTGTTTTCCTGTCAGTCACCTGTCTGCAACACACACACACACACACACACACACACACGGATGTGCTCTAGATATCCCAGAATTTCCTCTCTCTCTCTCTCTCTCTCTCTCTCTCTATTCCTTTCTCGTGTTTACATTTTTTCACTCTCTTTTCTTCCTCACCCTTCTGTTTTCCCCTTTCTCTTTTTGTCTCTTTTTCTCCTTTTTTGCTTGTCTTTCTCATCCTTCTATCTTTCTCTTATTCTGTTTTTCTCACTCTTTCTATTTCTCCCTAAATCTTTTGTCATTCTTACACACTCTGTTTCTGTGTCAGAATATGTGTGTGTGTGTGTGTGTGTGTGTGTTTTGTCATCCTCACTTCATCAGTGTGCTGGAGTGCACGCTGCAGTGTGTTTATGCAGTTTGTCTCTATAAAAGATGAGGTGTGTGAATAGGAATCCAGAACAATACGAGACGGAGCCGTGTGTGTGTGTGTGTGTGAGATGTGTGCGTGTGCGGGATGAGCCGATGACAGTTTTATGGCTGAGGATAGAGAGAGAAACAGGAAGAGCGGAGTAATGCCAAATAAAAGAAGGAGGCGAGCTGGATGGAGATAAAAGGAAGACAAGAAAAGAGAGAGATGACAGACGTGAGGATGATAACAAGGAACACGCTTCCCACACACATGTATCAGAGCACCACACACACACACACACACACACACGAGCTGAGCTCCAAATACTTTATCAGGCTCACAGACTGGAGAAAGTGTGTCTATGGCCCGTTCACACTTGTTAGTAAGAAGAAAGAAAGACAGAAGAAGAAGAAGAAACATCCGGAGTGATCTGATCACAAGTGCACAGCTGAGACGCTTATCCGTTCACACCTGGCACTATGAACACGTCTCCCGTGACCGATTGTGATCGATTCATACATCGTTTCTGCTGGAGAAAGAGAAGTCTTTCACACACATTTATTACGTCAGTCTTCCACTGCATTCATTTTCTCAGACACGCCCATCTGTTCTCAAAGACACGCCCATCTGTTCTCAAAGACGCCCTTCTATTCTCAAAGACACGCCCATCTGTTCTCAAAGACACGCCCATCTGTTCTCAAAGACACGCCCATCTGTTCTCAAAGATGCCCTTCTATTCTCAAAGACACGCCCATCTGTTCTCAAAGACATGCCCATCTGTTCCACTCAAAGACACGCCCTTCTGTTCAACTCAAAGACACGCCCTTCTGTTCCACTCAAAGACACGCCCTTCTGTTCAACTCAAAGACACTCCGTTCTGTTCAACTCAAAGACACTCTCTTCTGTTCAACTCAAAGACACGCCCTTCTGTTCAACTCAAAGACACTCCCTTCTGTTCAACTCAAAGACACGCCCTTCTGTTCAACTCAAAGACACGCCCTTCTGTTCCACTCAAAGACACTCCGTTCTGTTCAACTCAAAGACACGCCCTTCTGTTCAACTCAAAGACACGCCCTTCTGTTCCACTCAAAGACACATCCTTCTGTTCCACTCAAAGACACGCCCTTCTGTTCCACTGATAGTCACGCTCTACTGTTCCAGGCAAAGACACGCCCATCATTCATCACATTCCCATACAGACCACAATCATACACACTATTTTGGTCACTTATCTAGCTAGGTCAGAGGTGAAGAGGTGTGTGTGTGTGTGTGTGTGTGTGTGTGTGTGTGTGTGTGTGTGTGTATGTGTACATGGGTGAGTGAGTGTTCTTTGGGAACAAAGCTCATGTTACTACTAGCTGTGGGTGGTGTGTCCTGAGGGCAGCTTCCTGTCAATCAAACTGATATCAGCCATTTTACTTATCTGGCTTTCACACACACGTACACAGACACACACAGATGAAGAGAGAGATGCCCCCGTGCAACAGGTTGAAACAGGTATGAGTGTGTAACAGGTGGGTGGCCTTGTATGACTGTGTGTGTGTGCTATGTATTTTTACAAAGGTGTGTGATTTTAAAGGTGGGCCGGTTTTAAGAGGTAGTGTGTGTATGTCAACAACTCTATCAAAACAACCATCCAACCATCAGGTGATCAACACACGCGCACACACACACACACACACACACACACTACATGCCAGTGCAAGCCATAGAGTGCAAGAAGTCAAGATGAAAAGCAAAATGAGCGTCGATGCGCAGGTACAAATACAGTCAACTCCAGAAGTATTGACACCCTCCATAAAAAGTTGAAAAAAATGAAAAAAATAATGAAGCTAATTTATCAAGTGAAAGATGAACAAAGGCTAACATAGACAGGCACAAACTTCCTATGACATTCTATGATATTTCCTCCAGCTGTTCTTTTTTGGTTGATATGACACAATATAACAGTTTAGCAACATCCACTAACCTAGCCACTTACCTAAAAGTTAACCAGATTAGCTAGGCTGTTGTTAGCTTACTACCTATTAGCTATCTGTAGCTAGCTAAGTCTGCTGGCAGGATATAGATATTATTGGGACAACTATTGCGTTGACAAAATATTGAAAAAGACATCTAATGCATAGATGCTAAAGGTAAACTAACAAGACAAATAATGAAAAACAGATGCACACAGTGATTAAGAGGAGCGCTTAGGGCAGAACTGGACAAGTAGAGAAGCAGGAAATAGAAAAAGGACAAACAGGAACCCTGTTTCACATTGAACAAATGGCCAGTGGATACTAACAAGACAAATACTGAGAAAGAAGTACACACAGAGATTAAGGGACATGTTAAGAACCAGGAAGTAAGAACTCAGGCGAAATAGGAAGTAAAGACAAAGGATGAAGATGATCCCATTGGTATAAACCCAGATTCTAAAAGTAAATTAACAAGACAAAAAAAAAAAAAACAGGTGATTAATGGGTGGAGCTGGACAGGTAAAGAACCAGGATGTAGGAAACAGAGCAACCAGGAAGTAAGTCATAAAAATAACAAGGACAAACTGGAGGCCATTGTGACTTTGAAAAAGTGGACACTAACAAAACAAATACTGAGGTACAAGTGCACACTCTTATGAAGGGACGTTTTCAGGATGTAGCTGGACAGGTACTGAAACAGGAAGTAGGAAATACGGTAAACCAGGAAGTAACCCAAGAGATAAGCAAAGTATAAACATGAACCCTGTGTGACATTAACAAAATGATGTATCAGTCTAAATTTTTGTTGCATGAAGGATCTTAGTCCTGCTTTTTCTTTTTCGTTTGCTGTTGTGTATTTCTTTTTCTATCAATCGTCCTCAATTCTTTATTCACAGCTTTTCTCCACATTTCTCTTATTCTCTCTTCCCCTTGTTCTGGAATACGATTTATTTCTCTTCCTCCCTCCTGTAATCTCTCCTGCACCCACTATTAATTTGTCTCCTCATCCCACCATCCCACCATCCCGCCCTCCCTCTCTCTCTCTCTCTCTGGTGTTCGTGTTAGGCCTGATTGAGGGACGTGGTGTGTGTGAGGTGAAAGCTCTCATCTCCTGCAGTGATCTATGGTCCTGCTACTCCTCCCCACAGCCCCATTACGGCCTGATTAATCCGCCTGCTCGCCTCAATAATTCATCCTCTAAAGAAAAAAAAGTCTCCTCAGAGAGAGAGAGAGAGAGAGAGAGAGAGAGAAGGAAAGAAGGAAGAATAGAGTGAAAGGTTGCAAGACTACTAGCAAAGAAAGAAGCGAGTATGTGAGTGAAAACGTTTGCAGGTAATAAAATAAAACAAAACCCAGCTTTAAAATTAATCAAGGATTGCGTTAGTGTCGTTGTGTAATAGCACGTGAAAGCAGACTACGCCGGATTCCGTAGCTGCATTAAATCTCATTCTTCTTCATTTAAGACGTGCTCGCGGGTTCCTTCCATTCCTCGAGATATCACATTTAACGTTATTATTTTGGAAAATACGTTCATGGAGAGTGACTCCGGAAGAATTGAAGGCTGAATTGAATCCAAAGGTGTTAAAGCGCTGCAGAACGAAAATAAGTCTGACTGTGCGTTGTGCGTTTTCCCTTCCTAAACATAGCAGGAAAGCGGATCTCTCAGTTTAACTAGAACTATGGTTTTGTTTACAATACCTTTTCTGGTGCTCAGTACATTTCCGTGTTTCATGTTTGATGGATGCATTTGTGCGTAGCGATATTTTGACATGTCACATGAGATCTGTTATCACTACATACGTTTGAGCTGCCTCGATGAAAGACGTTCCACACGTTTAGATTTGCACGTATGTTTACTATCGTCGTACACAAGCATGTGGCAGGCGCCAATGGTGAGAACCAGTGTGTGTGTGTGTGTGTGTGTGTGTGTGTGTGTGTGTGTGGGAGACGTGTAGCTGGTCGAATCAGAGATAGTATCGGTGTCACCATGGTAGATAAGACCTGGAGAGTGGCTCGGTCTTGACACAGATGAACACGGCGTACGTGCGCGATAGCCCATCACCCAGAACGTGTGTTTTGCTGTGTGTGTGTGTGTGTGTGTGTGTGGCAAGTTCTCAGGGTTGTCTGGTTTTCCCACACATTTCTGCGTAGGAATTCGATGTGGGCCGTCATAAGAACAAACAAGAAAGAAAGTAAGAAAAAAAAAAATCTCTTTCCGCTCTTTTCGTCACAGTGAGTTGATCCGTCGTGGCATACATCATGTGAGCGGCATGGCCTGGGGAAACACGGGGCAATTATGGTAATAAATAATAATAGGATTGGCTACATGACATCATGAGTGATGGGGCCTCTCAGATCTCATTTACATTGCATTTCTGTCGCAATCATCGGCCGCTCTAATGCAGAGCCGAGCAAATGAGCCCTTTTCTGAGTATTGGGCAATTTATGTCGAAACGACTGGCACGGGAAGCCAGTCTATAAATCATGTTGAAACACATGCACGCAATGACAGCTAAATCAACACAGAGTAATTGCCTTGAGATGGGCTGGAACTGGAGCTGGCTGGACACGGAAAGACGGAGAGAAAGTAAATAAGAGAACGCGAGAGAGGTATTATGCGGCATGCAGGCGGTACGGGTACATGCGGGTGTTGTGTTTTTAACCTGTTCAAGACACCGCGTTTAAACACTTTTTCACATGCAACAATTATTAAGTAGCATACCAAAGGCTTTGGCGGGGCTCCTGCTTTGATCTGGACTCGCACACACACACACCAACATGCTCCATGACAGCATACACAGCCGTAGTAATGCTCCTGCTGGCCAACAGGGGGCGGAACTACAAATCAGCACTGTGTGTACTGTATATACAGGTAAAAATATAAAATGGTGAATACAGGAAGCCATAACCTTCAGTAAAATGATTTTTACCCTGAGTAATGCCAGGGCTACACATCGTATGTCTACAGCGCTAACCGATGTTGAACTAAAAACAAACAAACAAAAAAATCCACAGAATTTCTTTTTCTTGGATCGTACTCAATCCATCAAACTCACCCGCATTACGAGATTAACCCAGAATGAAAGCACGTATTTTTAGATTCCGCTCACAATCTTGACTAATCTCAAATCAAAACAAGTGTCGTTGGTTATCAGTCTTCCGTCAAGATTGAGTCTTCTGTATTTCCTTGACGTGATATTGAGCTGTAAATATTACACCTGTTTAATATGTATACGATTTTAAATCGATTTTAAATGGCTGCATTTGTGAGGACCTTCCACTGACAGTAATAGTTATTGTAGCTAATCAATTACTATGTCTACCACGAACAATAACCCTAACTCTTGACCTCTGTAACTAGGAAATATTTTTCTTTTTTTAAAAATAAAAGCTCGAGAAAAAAAAACAGCTTTATTTGAGAACCGGTGAGAACACACACACACACACACACACACACACACACACACACACACACACACACTAATACCATGCCCGCACACACACACACACACACACAAATAAATTTAAGACTCACTTAAACACTGTATTTTATGAGGACCGACTGATTATGAGGACATTTGACATTCTCCTATCATTGTGAGGACTTTTAGTCATTTTAAGTTCTCATAAAGGGCTAAACACATGTATATATACACACACACACACACACACACACACACACACACACAAAACAGAACAGAACAGAACAAAGTTAAGTTACTCACATAAAAAGTATTTTTTTCTTTATGAGGACCAGTGAGGACATTTGATATGATCCAATGCCATGATCATTGTAAGGACCTTTGGTAATTTTAGCTTCTCATATAGGGTTAACTACATGTACACACACACACACACACACACACACACAGAGAACAGATTTAAGACTCACTGAATGAGTGCTTTAGTGCCTCTCAGCTGCTGAATGACTGTGTCTTTGTGTGTCACTCAGGAGTGTGTGTGTGTGTGAGTGTGTGTGAGTGTGTGTGTATGTGCGTGTGAGTGTGTGTGAGTGAGTGAGTGTGTGCAATGATACATTGCAAACACCGGCTTGTCCATCATCATTCATTACCTTGACAAGGAGAGAGATTAATAACCACGGGGTCAGCACGGGGCATGTACACACACACACACACACACACACACACACACTCAACACAACCAGCACTGTGACTGTACAGTGTGTCAGAGAGCTGCAGAGAGACGTGAAGAGACCTGATTAAACTGTGTTTAAACCGTAGCTCGGTTTATTTTCCTGAATTTTTACGCTCTTTTATTTACTCGTTTCGAGTTACGCAGCTTTCAGCAAAGCGTTTTTCTTCGCTCCGATGCTGCTGCCAAAGACCCCATGACTCTCCTCTTTCTCGCTCTCTCTCTCTTTCTCTCTCTCTCTCGCTCTCATTCACTTCAGCTGTAATGGGAAATAAACTCTCACAAGATGGGAAACCTGCCGGAAACGCCAACCAGAAACCTCCAGAAAGTCTCTTGTCAGTTTGCTGATGTTTAATTTTAAACTATTAAAAATATGGATACTATGTTTGTCCTTTTAAAAAAATAAATAAATAAAACACGGTATGGTGTATACCATATAGCTCCACTTTTTTTTTTTTTTTTTTTTTTTGCTAACACTAGCTAGCTGGACAGTTACGTTAACAAGAATTTTTTTTTTCATATCTAACATATTTGTTTATTTTTATTCGTAGTGGTGTTAAAAAAAATTGCCCAGAAACCTAGCTAGCTCCATAAGGTATATAAATCATATAATTTTTTCTTTCTGAAGTATTTGAATGGTGGTTGTCATGGTAACGGTACTACCATACAGGTTTGGCTGTGAGAAAACGAGGACGTAAATCTTTGCTACTTCAACTGACTATATTTTCTATTAGCAAGAGAGTAGCGTAGCTTTAATTTAAAGGGTAGCTGCTTCTTGTCAAGACAAACGACTTGCGAATGTTACGAACTGCTAATAAGAATTTTAGTTATTAGCTAGCCAGTGATTAGCTATTATTTATGTATGATGGACGCAGCCTCAGTGTAGTTATGCATTTTTTTCCCCCTTATAGGTTTGTATCATAGCTAGCTAGCTTTAGCTAACTGCTAAATGAAACCTTTTTTATGAGGCTAACGATATTTATTTATTGATCTGTTATATTTTTTTGAATTCCCTTTTGTTATAACTTGTCCTATGAAAAAAAATTCATGTCCATTAGGAACATGTCTAATGGTTTCTGTCAGATTCCTATTAGCTTGTTAGCTTTCTAGATAGCTAGCTGGCTAGTTATGTTAGCTAAAAACATTCTTCATAACTTGCTTGTTTGTTCAGGTTTTTTTTTAATTTATTTATTTATTTATTTTTTTTGTAGTGTTAAACTAAAGCTAGCAACCTCCATAAGGTATATAAACCATGCAATCTTTTAATTGCTAAATATTTAGCTAGTTAATGTTTACTAACATTACTACTCTTTGGAGATATTAAATTTTTGGTTGTCTAAATGACCCTATGTGTTTGTGTTTAATATTTTATTTTATTTTATTTCATTAAAAACATCAAGATTCATGAATATGCATAAATATGCATAAATATGCAAATGACCTTCTGCCATCCCAAATAGCTTAATGTCACTAATATTAGATAGCTATGCTAGTCAGATAGCAAACTGCTAGTAAATTAACTAACTAACTAAATAATTAACTAACTATCTAACTATCCTTTGTCTTAAGATGAAAATTTCAGTGTCAGAGATTTACATCCTCATTTTCTCGCTGATTTATTTAAGAGCAGCCAAACCTGTATGGTAGTACCGTTACCATGACAACCACCATTTGTTCATTACTAATAGTAGCTAAGTTAGGCTAGCTTAGTGCAAAAGTTCTGCGAATTAAAGGTGTTAAGCTTATTCAGCGACATCATTTATGAGCTCGTACATAGCCCCGCCCCAAGTCAGTTCCATACAGCACTCAGTACTGTGAAAATCCCTGATTTAATTTAAATAATTTAATTGAAAAAAATTTAAAGTAGAAACGCACCCCACATTGTAGCAACAAACATGTATTAGCTATCCAGTTCGCTTAGCAAGCTATCTACTGTGAAGCCTATTAGCTAGTTAATATGAAACTGCTTGTTATGTGAAATGTCATGTTTATGCTAACTCTGTTTTTTTTGTTTCTTCTAATGTACATTTCTGTTAGAATGAATTCTGAGAACTTCTCTCCAGCGCTACAGTTTGGAATATCGTTTTTAGCACAGCTCACATTGAGTTTTATCTGCGCCAACACAATTACCACAGCTCATCAGGTAGTTACCCATCCCAGAACAAGCTAAATCAGTTATATTAGCCGGCATACTTGCTAATATTTGCAGTACGTTGGGACTGGGATTAAAAAAAAAAAAAGAAAAGAAAAGTTGAGTGTTATTCTCCTTTTGAATAATCACAAAACATTTCTCTCAATAACGTCACGCTGGCTAGCAAAAGAAAACATCCATTAGCACAAACTCGCCAGTCACTTTGGTTATTAATTTCTCTGCCGCTTGATGATTTTTTATTATATTTGCATAATGACGTGTGCTACTGATAAGCAACCTAGCATGGCTAATACGGTGGGTCTTAATTAAAACCGGCTCGTTTGGGGACTCATTACTGGGACAGATGGCTCCTATTAGCCTCGACGATCATCGCTCATATTCTCATCACCTTAAGCAGCGGCCATTTTGAAACATCGAGAGAATAGCGGGGAATCCTGAAGGTCTTTCCGGGTCACCTTTGGATGTGTTTTAGTGGTAATGTGTTTTAGCGTAAAAATATATAACAATAAGTAAAATAATCATGTAGTCACAAATTGACAGAAATTTGTATTATTATTATTATTATTATTATTATTATTATTAAGTGTTAAATTTTGGTGCTGTACAAATGTTTAGCCTAGCTAGCTATCAAGAGAGTAGGTTGGTTGAATCGCTAGTCAAGGTTTTAGCTAGCTACTTCAACTGACTACATTTTCTATTAGCAAGAGAGCAACTATTTCACTAACCAAGTAGCGCTATATTAGCATGATGTTATTAATATTTTGCTAACACTTGGAAAAAAAAAAAAAAGAGAGAAGAATTAATGTTGCTGCTTCTTGTCAAGACAAATGACTTACGAATGTTACGGACTGCTAGTAAGAACATTAACTATTAGCTGGCTAGCTAGCAATTAGCTATTATTTATGTATGATGGACGCAGTGTCAGTGTAGTTATGCAATTTTTATCCTATAGTTTTCTAGCATAGATCGCTAGCTTTAGCTAACTGCTAAACGAAACCTTTTTCTGAGGCTAACGATATTTTAGATACATTGATCTATTGTATTTTTTTAATTGTCTTTTGTTACGACTTACCTTATAAAAAAGAATCCAATCCATTAGGAAAATTTCTAATGGTTTCCATCACATAATAGAAATTGTTTAATGGATTTCATTAGAGTCCTAAAGGTTTCCATTATAGATGTTTTTGGTTATTATTAGAAAACAATATTGCTTACTTTAATGGGTAGATGATTAGCATCAAAATAAAATCAGCACCATCAAGAACTCGATAGGACACTAGTGGTTCGTAATATATACATATATATATATTTCCAGCAGTAACATGTTATAAACTTTATTTAAAGAAATTAAACTCATAGTGCTTCTTTTGCTATCCTGCTAATGTTAGCTAAATTCTTTTTATAAGCTAACATCTTAGTTTTGTAAGCTGGCTTCCGCTAACTGCGTTTCTAAAGTAGCGTACAGCGTAAATGTTGAGAAATATAAAGAAATTTGGCTATATTTTCCCCCAGGATTAGCCTGGTTACGAAGAGACATGGCTAACCAAAACACTGTCTTGATTTCATTCTGAAACGGGGGTCTTTTATGCTAAAGAGTGCTACACCGACGTAGCTGACTGTTGCTAGCTGAACAGAATCGGGCTCCACACATCACTGCTAATTAATGAACTGAAAGGAAGGCGCTAGGCTAACCACTAGGCTAAAGGCTAAAGCAGCGGAGGCTTATGAGTCAGAATCGCTAGTCACGTTTAACATCCCTGAGAGAGAAAGACATTACATTCAGTTAACGTTGTGTGTGTGTGTGTGTTTTGGGACATCATTACCCTCCAAGTGCTACGTCGTAATTGTGCCTCGTGCTGTTCAATTGAACTGTCGTTTCTGCTTAGCCCCTCGGTCCGTGTCCTGACAGTTTGACACACACACACACACACACACACACACACACACACACGGGCAGGCGTGGGTTGAATGGAGTTGACACGGGCGTCCCCAGGGCTTGGCGTTAGCGACCAGCACGCTCTGAGCGCTCGCTCTTATTACGCTCTCTCCGTCCTGTTCCTCTGCCTTGGCGTCGTTAGCGGCCGCTAGCCCTGTCATGACTAATCGGGCAGCTGTCACAGCGACCTGGGAAAGGTCATTTTACGCAATTAATTCTCCCTGCAGTGCGACGAGAGCAAGAGAGAGAGAGAGAGAGAGAGAGGAGAGGGAGAGGAGAGGGAGAGGAGAATGAGAGGAGAGATAGAGCGAGAGGAGAGGGAGAGGAGAGCAAGAGTGAGAGGAGAGAGAGAGAGGAGAGAGAGCGAGAGGAGAGAGAGCGAGGGGAGATTGAGAGGAGAGAAGAGAGGGAGAGGAGAGCAAGAGTGAGAGGAGAACGAGAGGAGAGAGAAAGGAGAGCGAGAGGGAGAAGAGAGCAAGAGTGAGAGGAGAATGAGAGGAGAGGAGAGCGAGAGGAAAGAGAGCGAGGGGAGATTGAGAGGAGAGTGAGAGGAGAATGAGAGGAGAGAGAAAGGAGAGCGAGAGGGAGAGGAGAGAGAGAGAGAGTGAGAGAAAAGTGAGAAAGTGAGAGGCTATCGAGAGGAGAGCAAGAGGGAGAGGAGAGAGAGCGAGAGGAGATCGAGACGAGAGAGAGAGGGAAAGGAGAGAGAGGAGAGAGAGAGCGAGAGGAGATCAAGACGAGAGCAAGAGAGAGAGTGAGAGAAAGAGTGAGAGCGAGAGGAGAGCGAGAAGAGAGTGCTCTTTCTTTCTTTCTTTCTTTCTCCTTTTCTTACTTTTTCATATTTCTTTTCTCTTTTGCTCTCTTCCTTTGTTATTTTTCTTTCTTTCTTTCTTCCTTGCTGTCTCATCATCATTCTACTCCTCCCTTTTCCTCTTTCATTCTCCTTAAAATCTTTCTGACAGAAAAACACAGTTCTAGGATTCTACACGGAATCTTTTCTAAGCCTGTAATCCACACTCCGAGTGTGTGTGTGTGTGTGTGTGTGTGTGAGACGAATGTGTGTCCTCACCCCCATCCCCCCCCCCCCCAAACCCCACCCCACCCCACCGGCCCATCCATCAGGTCCTGCACATTGTTTTGACGGTTAGTTAATTCTTCCCTGATGATTTATCAAACTCTTATTACGCGGCGCTGAAAGACTCATTTATTGTGGTGATGTACGGTAATGATAGCACCGCCTCGACTCGCCTGAATCTTAACTAACTCCTCTTTCATCCTCCCTCTCTCTCCATCTCTCTCTCTCTCTCTCTCCCTTTTATCATCTCTACTCTTTTATCTGCCTGCTTCGCTTCTCTTTACTGCTCTATCTCTCTCTCTCTCTCTCTCTCTCTCTCTTTCTCAGTCTCTCTCTATTCCCTCCTGTAGTCATATCCTACCTCTCTCGCCCCTCACAGCTAATTACAGCACGGTTCTCTCTTTATTTCTCTCTCTCCATCTCTCTTTCTCTTCGCTTCTATTCTTTTTCACAGATCCGTCTTTCCATTTATCCTTCCTCGCCATCCATCTAGACCTCACCCTTTACTCTTTGTTTCTCTCTTTATCCTGCTCAGTGTTTTATTTCTATTTTGCTTTTCCCTTCGTCTATTTATCTTTCACACTCATTTTCTTCTTTTGTGTTTTTCTTTCCTTCCTTTTTATTTTCTCTCTCCATTCATCTTTCTGATCTTTTCATCACTGTCATCTCTCTCTCTCTCTCTCTCTCTCTCTCTCTGTCTCATCCTCTTCACTCTTTTTACTCTTTGCTTTCCTCTTCTCTGACTTCCATCCATCCTGCTTTATCTCCTCCTCGTCCTAATCATTTCATCTTCTCTCTTTTCTCATTCTCAATTATTCCATTCTTCTTTTTTAGTGTTTTCTTTCCATTTCCATTTTCTGTTTATCTTTGTAATTCTTTCTCTTGCCTCTTTTTTTTTTTTTACTGTTTCCTCCATTTTGCCTTCCTCTTATTCTTTTCTTTTCATCTCTCTTTCTCTATTCGTCTTCACTCTACATGTCTACTCTTTTCTTCTGCTCTCTCTTTTCCTGTCTCTAGTCATGTCCTCTCTCTCTCTCTCTCTCTCTCGCCCCTCAAATCTAAATTACACGATGCCTCAATTTCTTTTACCCTTTTTGTTCTCTCTCTTATCTTCACTAGTCTTTTTTCTTTTTTTTATATCATTTGAGTGTTTCTTTCTTTTTTCCTCCCCTCTCTTTTGCTATCTCTTCCTTTGTTCTCTTTCTTTCTTTCTATCTTTCTTTCTTTCTTTCTTTCTTTCTTTCTTTCTTCCCTTTTGCTGTCTCTTTCTTTCTTTCTTTCTTCCCTTTTGCTGTCTCTTTCTTTCTTTCTTTCTTTCTTTCTTTCTTTCTTCACTCCATTTTCTCCATTCTCTTTCCTACAGTTTTTTACTTTATATGTTTTTCCCTTTTCAGCCTTTTTTCTCTCTTTCTTTTCATCTTGTTTTTTTTATTATAGTTTCCTGCACATCTCCATATCTCCATATCCACCTTTCCTCTCGCTCACACACTCTCTCACACACTCGCTCACACACAGTCTAATCTAACAGGAGAGTTTTAATATCTTGCCTGTCCCTCCTTTTCTTTTCCTCCTGTCTGTATATTACAGCAGTGTCGAGTCCTTCACCGAGACACCCAGGTTATATATGAAACCATTCACTGTGAGCAATATTCCTAATTACAGCGTGATTAGCGTGTAGACGGCCTGTAAACCGTTAAATCACCGCTTGTGTTGTCACAAATCACGTCGTAATACACCGCCCGGACGTGGATTATTTTCCTATAATAACACAACACTTCCCTCTAGACTGGAAAACCAGTGCAAGGAATATTCCTTACACATATACACGTACACCATATAGCTAAAACTATGTGCACCCCTGACCATCACACCCATATGTGGTTCTTCCCCAAACTGTTACCACAAAGTCAGAAGCACACAGTTGTACAGAACATCTCTGTGTGCTGTAACATTACATTACAGTTTCCCGTCACTGGAACTAAGAGGCTGAAACCTGTTCCAGCATGACGACGCCCCTGTGCACAAAGCGAGCTCCATGAAGACATG
>CM074939.1:17014046-17028714 GCA_037576815.1 Pangasius larnaudii | reverse complement strand
TTTTTTCTTTCTTTCTTTGTATTTCTCTTACTGTATTTCTGTTTCTTTTTTTGTTTGTCTTTCTTTCTCTTTTTTTCCTTCTTTGTATTTCTCTTACTTAATTTTTCTTTCTTTCTTTCTTTCTTTCTGCCTCTCTCTCTCTTGTATTTTATGTCATTTTCTTTCAGTCTGTCTCTTCCTGTCTTCCTCAGACTTCCTCAGCTTTCGCGCTACAGCACTTTGGTCAACAACTGGTTGACTTCCTCTCTTCCTACCTGTGCATCTCCTGTCTCTCTTTTCTCTCCCTCGCTCCCTCTCTCCCTTCTCTCTCTCTCTCTCCTTCTCTCCCTCGTCTCATTTCTCAGCGTTATTGAATCTCTCACATGTAGCAGGAAATATTAATCACACCAGCCAATCTAACCCTGCGTCCATTTTTCTCCTTTATCCATCCTGACGAGCTCATCATCCCTCTCTCCTCGCCAGGAGCCTCTCTCTGGCTGACCTGAGATGAGAATGAATGACCCATCCTCTCCGTCCCATTTTTCTTCCGTCCATCTCTCCATCTGTTTCTGGGTATTATGTTCATTTATCCCTCTCTCTCTTCTTCTCAGTGTCTCTTTGTCTTTCGCTGACACTTCATCTGTCATTTTTTTTTTTCCCCCCTTTACTTATTTTGCAACTGGGGCCTGATTGGCCCAAGATGGCCTCCATTCCTTCATTTAGCTTCTCTCTCTTTTTTCTGCCTTTTCTCACCCTTCTTGCTTTTTCGTTTTTTTTTTTTTTCTCCTTTGCTTCGCACCAAGGCTGCTTATTACTCCATCAATCTCACTGGGCAGAAGATCAATACACGTTTGCTTGCTTTTCTTCTCTCTCTCTCTCTCTCTCTCTCTCTCTTTCTCTCTCTCTCACACACACACACACACACACACATCCCTCCATCTTGAAGGAACTCCATCAGCAAAAAGGCAAATATTAACATGGGTTTGGCAATATCCTTTCTCGTTGTACGATTCCAGCACTTGGCTGTGATTGAAATCAACCCCTACTTTTCTTGCTGAGTGAGATGTTTTTATGAGTCTAAACAGATGTAAATTATTCACTGTGATTTGTAAGTCCTGTCAGGAACATGCTTTGGAAGGGAAAGAGCGGAGATATCTATTTATTTTTTGCCTCATTTCCAGACCCGGAATGCTCTCCACAGGCAGTTCATCATTCTCGGGTTCAAGCGTGTGCGCTTTCTAAACCACCACCATGATTCCTGAAGGCTCTGTGGCTTTAGCATTAGCATTAGCTTAATTTTTTTGGACTGGCACAGATTCCAAAAAAGCCTTCCTCAACCAAGACATTTCTGAGTAGCACCCAGCTTTCAAAAGTACTTTTATAATTTCTCTTAAAAGAGGTACGTTTTTCCTCAGATATTCTGTCAAATTAGTTTAGGTTAGCTAGCTGGCTAGCATTATTAGTGAATTAGCAGTAAAAAACTAAAAATATTTTGAATAGGACTTAAAAATACTGTCAGAAATCCTGGCTGGTTAGCTTATTTTAGCTAGCTGGCTAGCATCAGCAGTAAAAAAGCTAAACATTTATGAATATGGTTGGTTACGTTAGCTAGCGATTTAAAAAAAAAAAAAAAAAAATTTAAATCCTGAAGGAAATGCTAGTTCATGTTACCTACATGGCTAGCATTATTTATAAAATAAGCTAAACATATATTAAATTCAGTCAGGTTAGCATTAGCATTCAGGATTTTGAGCATTTATCTTAGCTATCTCAGCTATCTCAGAAATCCTGTTAAGTTAGCATCTGTTAGCTCACTAGGTAGCATTAGAACTAAAATGATGAACATTTATTAATATGACTTAAAATTCTTGTCATCTATCCTCTCAGATTAGTTCATATTAGCTCTCTAGATAGAGTTAAAAGTAAAGATTATGAACATTTATGAGTATGACCTCAAATTCCTGTTGGAAATCCTCCCAGGATAGCTCATGATAGCTCGCTATTTAGCATTAAAGATGATCAGGTTAGCTCATATTAGTTCCTCAGTTAGCATAGAAGTAAGGATTTTGAAAATTTATGAGTGTGACTTAACATTCCTGTCAGAAATCCTGTCAGGTTAGCTCATGCTAGCTCGCTAGGCCACGTTAAGGTAAGGTATGTTAGCTATGTTAGTTTGCTAACTAGCACTAGAATTAAAGATATTGAACATTTTAGAGTATGACTTAACATTCCTGTCCAAAATCCTGTCAGGATTTTGAACACTTATTTTAGATTTAACTCAGAAATCCTGTCAGGTTAGCTCATATTAGCTCGCTGGTTTATAACAAAAGTAAAGATAATTAATATTTATGTCAGAAATCCTGTCAGATTAGCTCATGTTAGCTCGTAGTAAAGATTATTAACCTTTATGACCTCAAATTCCTGTCAGAAATCCTCTCAGGTTAGCAAATGTTATCAATTTTGAACATTTACCTTAAAATTATCTCAGAAATCCTATCAGTTTCGCTCGCTATTTTAGCATTAGACGACTAAAATTAGATTCAAAACCTTGTCACAAATCGTCATGATTTCTAACATTTATCTTAAATGTTACGTTAAATTGACTGACGCCCGATTCATAGCACCGGATAGCTACATAGTGTAGCTGTGTGTATATTTATATTTATATACATTTATATTAATATTTATAACTTGGTAGCTCGGTGTACATCGCTGAAGAGACGAGGGATGAACATGACGAGACAGGATCGGGCAGATGAGCCGGCAGCTCTCTAATTACTGAACCATCTCACACACACACACACACACACACACACACACTCGCATTAGCAGGCAGTACGCACAGGCTAATTTGACAAGCTGAAATGACGCCCGTTCACATCCTCCCGCTCCGGCGGCCGCGGGTAAATATTTCCCCTCTCAGCTAGTATAAATAACACGGTGGTATTTGAACAGCTGAGATCTGAAAAGGGAGCGAGACAACAGAGCGAAAGAGCGAGAGACTGATCTTTATCTGAGCATGCTTTTACATATTCATAACGCATCACTCTGTAACGAGGTGCCATGTTGACTCAGCAGTCCTCTCGCCGTCTCTGTCTCCACAAGAGTAAAGCTAATAAAACGGTATTAGCGGATCGCGGCGTGTTTTTTTTTTTTTTTTTTTTTTGCACCGTCTCTAGTTGTTTCTAAGCTCTTTTGTTTTTAGAGTTCTTTCTTTCTTTCTTTCTTTCTTTCTTTCTTGATATAGTTTGCATTACATTGTCTGTTTAAGGTTACATTTTTAGAGCTTTAGATCTTTCTTTCCTTTTCGCCTCCGTTTTTTTTTTTTTTTCCCCCCTTACGGTGCCTTGCAAAAGTATTCGCGCCGCCCCCCCTTGAAAGTCATCGAATTCACTTACACAGATTGTTCCAGTCAGCATTTTTTTTTTTTTTTTTTTTAAATTTTAAAATTGAAAACCAATATACTCTTAAGCCTTTCATATATAGTGTCCACAATTTATGCCTATTTTTTAAATATATTTTAGGAAAATAAAAGATAAAGGTAAATTATCTCGAAATTACCTCTAAATCACATTACTGTAACTGAACGTAAAGTTCTGTCGCTCTCTAGACTATTTGTTGTTCGCAAACTTCGCAAACTTTAGTAAAGTTGTATATAAAATAAAAAATAATAATTAAAGTAAGTAAATTTTTTTTTGTACTGATCACCTTACATTTGTAAAAACTAGATTTTTTTTAAAATTGGCGTTTTTTTTGGAAAGATTTTTTTTTCATGCAACAATCCTGAACTGTGTAAATTTGTTATGTTCGGAAATTATATTTTCTAAAATTTTTGTATTCGACATTGAATTTAGATCATATTTTAAACCTGAATGTTAAATTTGGATATTTGAAGCTTATTTTTTTAAAATAAAATTATTATTTCAGGCAGACTGTTTTAGCCTTTTTTTAACTAATGGACAATCTGTTAACTTTATAATATCAGTAATATTTAGGGAGAATCAAAAATTCATATATCATGCAATTTTAAGAAAAAATAAAAAAAGAGAAAATGTAAAAGGATCTGGATATGCTGATAAATAATTTATGCATGAAGGTAAATTTTCAAAGTGTTAATTCATTATTTATCAGCAGGTTTTTCAAAATAATTGGAAATAAAATGGAAAATGCGGCTTGCGTAAGTATTCATCCCCTTCTGAATAGACCCACCTTTTGCTGCAGGAACAGTTTTACGTGTGTTGGGGTAAGTTCCTACACTCTGTTTGGGATTTTCACCCATTTTTCCTGGCAGATTTACTCCAGGTTCTCGAGGTTGTTTGTTGAATGCAATTTTCAAACAGTGCCACAGATTCTTAGCAGGATTCAGGTCAGGACTTTAACTTGGTCACTGTAGAACGTTCAGCTTTTTGTTGTTTGTTCACTCGTGTGTTGCTGTGGCCTTGTGTTTGGGCTCACTGTCCTGTTGAAAAGTAAAGTTTCTCCCAAGCTTCTTCTTCTTTTTTTTTTTTTTTTTTAGCAGACAGTTCTCTTGTAACACCCTGCTGAATTGTTGAAAGAAACCTAAAGAAGTTGAGGATTTGTACTAGGTGCTGTATTTCTCCCAGCAAACATGTGAAGATATGAGGATTGTCACTGAGAGGAGGCATGTGGAGGAATCTGACATTCAGCAATAAATTGTCTCTCTCCCGTCCTCCCTCTTTTTCCTCCTGTCCCACAGAGAGAGGAATCCCGCTCATCCCACTCATCCCGCTCATCCCATTCATCCCATACTTCCCATTCATCCCGTCACGGACCTCTTGTTTGTAGAGGAATCTGCGGGGTTAATGATGAGCACTTTGTTTCTCGAGAGGTCACCGCCAGTGCCGTCAATCAGATCACCGAGTCGCTCATCGACGAATAATTAGCAGGATGGACAGAGCTGCTTTCACAGCACTGACCATCGATCAGCTGAGAGACGAGAGAGAGAGAGAGAGAGAGACTGTGTCACTGTGTTAACAGCTCACACACACTCTGAGTAAAATTCGAGTGTGAGAGCACAGCGGCGTCGCTCCCAGCTGTCAATCAAACTGCTTTTAGATGACTTGATCAATTCTCTCAAACCTCCAGAGAAAGAAAGAAAGAGGGAGAGAGAGAGAGAGAGAGAGAGAGAGAGAGAGAGAGAAAGAAAGAAAGAAAGAAAGAAAGAAAGAGAGAGATCTTCAGTATGTGTTTGTGTGTGTGAGAGAGAGAGACATCCGTGAGTGTTTATATGATGTAACAGTAAAAAAAAAAAGACGTGAAAGAGGGTATTAATATACATTTAAATTTCAAAAAAGTTTTTTTTTAAAAAGCTAGTGTTTAATCTTTTAACTCCCAGAAGCTGTAGACGAGTCCAAACACTCCACACTTTCGTAAACACACACACAATGACTGAATAATGTTCTTTAAAATCAAGAACCAAATGTTATGTTAACAAATTAGTGGCTAGCACATGAGCCAAAAACTTGCTAGCTAAATGTTTCATAGTTAAAAGTCTCTGCCTGGAAAAACTGCGTGATTTAAGAGCTGTGTGATTTAATTCAGGCTACGTCCACATTAATCCGGATAGATCTGAAAACTGCGGTTTCATTTTAAAACGCTCTCTGTCTACACTGGCGTTTCCAAATGTTTTCCAAAAATTACTCGTCCACACTGAGATGCCTGAAAACGCTTAAATCCCGATGCTGCGCATGCGTTAAAAAACGTAAGAAGCTTTGGCCTGCATCATTTCCGTCAGGCGTTTATTTACATTCCGTCACTTTGAATTGATTTGGCAATGTCGTGGAAAAGCACAGAGTCCTTCAATTGGACAGACGAAGAGGTGGAGTTGTTGCCGCGGGTAACGCAAGACTGTAAAGCTGTTTGTTTTTGACTAAAACACGTTACTGTTTTTGAATCTCTCAGTTTTCTCAGTTCATGCTACAACGCGAAAACAGCGTTTTAAAATGTATTCACTTGGGAAAGCGTTTTTCGAAAAGCTCAGTTTTTGCTCAGTGTGGACGGAAGGCCAAAACGTAGAGAAAAAGATTTATCCGGATTAATGTGGATGTAGCCTTAGTATGTTGACGTATTTCCTTGTGAGACAGGAAGCGTTGAAGCGCTTGACTGATTCACACAACAGCCAATAGCGTTTGAGATACACATACACCACACCCCTGCCAAATCTAAACAAAATATGGAAAACAGTGAAATTTAACAAGAGCTCTTTTTTTTTAAGCTGCGCGAGATTTGCATAACCCACATCAGCACATATCTGTATGACAACACAGAACACATGGATGGGGTTCGAGGGAACAATTTTGGGCAACATCGCTTTTTTTTTTTGGGCTGTGTGTGTGTATAAAAGCAGTCGTGTCTGGAGAAGCACTGCATGTGTACACGTCTGATTCTCCCGTGTGATACGAATCTTCAGAATCACCTACTGTAGCTACATTAGACACCGGTCATGACTGACGGACTGAAAGGAAACATTTCTCATGACTACATCGAAGGCTTGTGTGATATAACGATTTAATCATTCCTATGATGTTACACTGCCACAACATCCTGTGGCCTTACTCCGAATATAGTACATTAATAATTGTGCAAGTTCACCATTTAACCCTTGACTTTACTCTTTTTAAACAGCAAGGACGCATCTTGATTTGTACCTTGTTAAGTTTCATTTTTTAAGCATTCATATTGACTGTGGATAAGCTAACTGCTCTTCTCCAAGCCATGTGTAGGGATATAGACAAGACCATCACTGTCATGTCCGAGGCAAGTCCGAGGCAAATCCAAGACCAAGATTGGATGCGATTTAGTCAAGATTGAGTCTTATGGGGGTTGAGACCAAAATCATCTAATCCTTTTTTGAATTTCTTCTTGTCAAACTGTGGGCATGTGAAAGAAAAGACAACAGAAACGTTATTTTTACAAACTCTCGAACATCATCAAGACCAGATTTAATGAGACCAATGCCCAAGATCGAGACAAGTCCGAGTACATACCGCAATAATATCCAAGACAAGTAAGAAAACATCTCGAGACCGGACACGAGCTGTAGTCTAACAATGGGAAATGTAGCCGAATGTGAAGTTTTAGGACCTAGCATTAGTAGTGCTGAATGCTGAAAGCAAACAGAAATGAATCAGGAAGAAAATGGCCAATCCTGTGCAAAAGAAAACTAGTCATTCTCCAGTCAGGTAGTTTTTTTTTTTTCTTTCTAAAATATCTATCAGACATGTCGTCATTAAAGATAATAACTTTAGAAATCTTCCGGATCACCTGGACGTGCTCTACGTGCCGTGGTGATGTCCGAGTGGATTTACACGTACACTCAACAGCGCCTGCTCCGCGGCTTCAGGCTTTATTTTTCTTTTTATTCTGCTCTGGATGATGATCAAATCATTAATCACATTAATCACAATCATGGACAAATCGATATCGCACAAGCCTAGAGTGTAGTAAGAGATATCGGTGCTTGTTGTGATATTGAGTGAAAAATCACACCCAGCGGTAACTGCCTTAGCCGTGACGCCTGTCTCCTGTCTGCTAGCAGTGCTCTGAGATTTAACACTGACACAGAGGAGGATATAAGAACAAGAGTGTGTGTGACAGCACCGGGAAATTGAGAAACGACTCTGTGATCAGTCAGACCGCTAGTGACAAATACCACACGCGAGAATCAGATGTGTACGCATGCAGAGCTTCTCCAGACACGGCCGCTTTTATACACACGCACACACACACAGGACGTATATCCACTTTCATGCATATTTACATTAGGATGATTTTTATCCATGTTTCCTGTTTATACTCAGCTCGTCCCCAGCGCTCTCTGAGTGGCTGTATTGTATCAGCTCCACTTTCTGACTTGACGGTTAAGCTAAGCTGAAGTAAATTGTTAGCATGCGGCTGCAAAACCTCATTCGAGAGGTGACTCTGCTTGACTAGTCACGTCCTTCGTGTCTCATTTAACAACAAAGAAACCTCAACCTTATTTAATATCGCTCGCTATTTTTGTTTTAGCCTTCCCTATACTTGATTCCTAACTAGCGGCAGCTATTTTCTCTGCTGTCGAACACGACTATGCTGGAACTAGCTAGATAAACGGCTAACTAGCAAGTAATTGTTTGGTATATTAGCCAACAACTTGCTAGCTAAATGTTTCCTGGTTAAAATGAACTAGCCACTGCAGCTACCTGATTCCGCTAACTAGCAAGTGATCCATAGCAGGAAAATGCATCATTAGCAAGGTAATTTTATCCATGAAATAATTTCCTTCAAATACTAGAGTATGGAAATGAAGAGAATTGATCACATGACTCAAGAATTTTCTTTTCTCGCAGACGTGTTTTGCTGAGGAAGGTTCGGAAAATCTGTTACTTGTCACTAAATTTAGTTTACTTGTTGTTGTTGTTGTTGTTGTTGTTTTACATGCTTAAACATTTCCACTAAGGTTTTTCACTAAAGTCAGACTAAAAAATGCTTTTATGAAATATTTTAAAATATGCTTTCATTATTTGAGAATTTTCGATTTAAATGTACGACATTTTCTCTCAGGTTGTCTAATGGACAAGTTTAAAAACTCCACGCAAACGCAGGTCGATGAAAAGCCGCTTCAGTGTTGGATGTGAAAGCTGTGAGGTGGAGCGGAGAGAGAGAGAGAGAGAGAGAGAGAGAGAGAGAGAGAGAGAGAGAGAGGACGGACTCGTCTGCCGTCCCCGAGGACTGACTGGACCTCTGATCTAATTTACTAACATCTACTCTCAGCGGCGAGTCCATGAAATGGAACATAACTCATCCTGTATCTGTGTCTCCTCAATCAGAGAGAGAGAGAGAGAGAGAGAGAGAGAGAGAGAGAATCGAGGACGAGAGATAGAATTGAACTAAGGAGACTAAAACCTCTTTTTCTTAGGAGCCTGAAAAAATGTCTCCCTCTCTCTACTTCTCTCTGTTGTCCTCTCTCTCTGTCCCTGTCTCTCTCATGCTGTCTTTCTGTCTCTCACTCTCTCATTTTCTGTCTTCCTCTCTCAGTCTTTCTCTGTCTCTCTCTCTCATTCTCTCTTTCTCTCCCTGTCTCCCTCGTCTCTCGCTCATTTTCTGTCTTCCTCTCTCTCTGTGTCTGTTTCTCTCTCTCACTCTGTCCTTCTCACTCTCTATCTTTCTCTCTCTCTGTCTCTTTCTTTCTGTCCCTCTTTGGCTCTATACCTCTCTCGATCCCTCTCTTTCTCTGTCTCTCTTTTGTCTCACGTTCTTTCTCTCTCTCTCTCTCTCTCTTTGTTCCTCTGTCTCTCTCTCTCTGTCTCTTTGTATCTGTATTTATTTCTCTTTCTCTCACTCTCTCTCTCTCTCTTTGTTCCTCTGTCTCTCTCTCTCTCTGTCTCTTTGTATCTGTATTTGTTTCTCTCTCTCTCTTTCTCTCTCTCTCTCTCTCTTTGTTCCTCTGTCTCTCTCTCTCTGTCTCTTTGTATCTGTATTTGTTTCTCTCTCTCTCTCTCTCTCTCTCTCTCTCTCTCTCTCTCTCTGTGTATGACCTCTCCTCCCTGTGCTGCATTAATCTGCTGAGGGTAATAAATCACCGCTGACAGGACGGCTCGCGCTGCTGCTGCTCCCATCGTTTGTTTAAATCCGCATACTTTCCAGACCTGCCATAACTCAGCGACAGAGCTGACACACAGCAGCTACACCACTTTACTCCACATTTACACTCGCTCCCAGCCGTCTCTCCCTCTTCTCTTCATCTTCTACACCCCTTAAAAACATGACTTTTTCCCTCTCAGCCGGAAGAGAAATCAGAACTGAACTGAGATCAGTAACAACAACACTGTTTTTATAGCAGGAAAAATTAACAATGCAACTTTAAATAAAGTCTTACTTTAATATTATTATTATTATTATTTTAATTCATCCGCATCACTAAGCACGAGACATGTTTAACTGCTTGAGACCATGTTGCATTGATTGCATTTATACATCATTTCCCCCTTTAATGTTTCAAACAGGAATTTGTATTTATTTATTTTTCCTCTTGTAAATCTGTCACAGTTTTTTGGGATGATGTAGTGAACACGTTTTTGAGTCTATCCGAATTTAACGTGAAACATATTATTCATGGGATGATAATTGAAGACGAGAGTTCTGAATTGGTCATAATTTTTTTTTTTTTTTTAATTAATCACTAAATTTTTCATTCATAAAGTATCTGAAAATTCTTCCTTTTTTTTTTTTTTTTTTTTTTTTTTAAATTTTACATATTTGCATAAGGAGCTCTCTCACTATTTCACATCCTTTCAATATATAAAAACAGAAATGATCAAAAATCACCTTCATGCAGTGGATATTTTGTAAACCCTAGCATTCAAACATGTTTAGGAGTTTGTAGTAAATGAGGACAATGAACTCTCACAAATATGAAAAAGAAATAAAAAAAAATCATTTGACGGATTTATCTAGATTACTGGGCGTAGTGGATTTTTTATTACATCTTATAAGACCATAAAAAAGACAATAATTGGGTTTGTAGACAAGATGTTAGTGTTAATATGGATTAAAACAGCATGGACCACTGGATGAATTAAAATATGGAAATATAAATAGTTTTATGATGTAAAATTTTCAGTGGACATCCAGTAATTCTGTCTTTACGCGCTATCAGAAATAAAATAAAATATTTTTCCCAAAACCTGCACATGAGCGTCTGTTTAAGTCGTAGTTACAAGTGGAAGCTTGTAGATGGAAATAATTTTGATACCCGAGTTTCAGATTTGTTACTGATGATTACTTTTCATTATGGCGGAAAGGACGGAAGGACATTTACAGCGGTCAACGGTGGGTTATTTTTTTATTTTTTTTATTTTAATGCAACTCAGTGATTAAGACAGAAGTAACATCTGTAACCACTGCATGCATCTCATAGGCTACATTTACAGTATAGAGTTAATATAACAAAATAAGTAGCAAAATATGGAATAAAACACTTCGGGTTGTGCCGTTATAGAAAAATAATCAATAGCAAAGTTGTTTATTTCCCAATGACATCACGTCCTGAAATGTTTTATTCCTCTTACACCACAGCGATTTGCAAATCAATCAAAGAACGATACGTCACACATTTAATATCGTCCACGCAACACGTTAGTTCCTGTTCTCGCTTACGCTATAGCAGCTATAAACAGTCGTTCCTTCACCAGCCGCTCGTCTTTCTCTCTTGAAGTCATAGAAACGAGAGCATTAATATAAATATAAATATATTCTGCACTACTGTCAGAAAATGAATCAACACCTTACAGCCTGACCAATCAGAATCCAGAATTCCACAGCGCTGTGACATCACTAGCTAACATCGGAGGAGCAACTGAGCGCTACGTCTGCGTAATTTCAGGTGAAAACAGAACCCTTCACCCAGAAGGGGGCGCTGCTCTGATCCTCCAGTGCTTTTATTAACTGATCCTCTGTCAGTTTTATTTCCTTCCCGTCCACAGCTTAGCGTGCGTGTTGGTGCAGAAGCAGCTGATCCGGGATCAGCGAGGCCGCGCGCCGGCTGGGAGTCGGAGATGGGAAGCAGATGGCCGTGTGCTGAAGGCTGTTCGATCCGGGAGAGAGACTCCTTATTCCCCTTCATCCATCATTCAGAGAGAGAGAGAGAGAGAGAGAGAGAGAGAGAGAGAGAGAGAGAGAGGAAAGAGTGTGTAATGTTTCACATCGGGCATCTGGGCTTTCTCAGAACCCAAACCCCTGGGGCGGGCACACACACACACACACACACACACACACTTGGGCTGGTGGGATGGAGAACATTCACACTCGTGTTCCTTAATTAGTGGCTTTATTCTTGTCAGTGATACACAGTGTGTTGTGTGTGTGCAAAAACAAAAACATTAACTTGTCTCTCTCTTTCTTTCTCTGCCTCTCTCTCTTTTTGTCTCTCTCTCTTGTGTTGTTCATGTTCTCTCACTATCTGTCTATCTTTCCATCTCTCTTTCTCTCTCTTTGTCTCTCTCTTTCTCTTTCTCTGTCTGTCTCTCCCAATTGTCTCTCACTTTCTGTATGTCTTTCCATCTCTCTCTCTTTCTGTCTGTCTGTCTCTTACTCTGTCCCTTTCACTGTCTCATTCTCTCCCTGTGTTTCTCTCTCTTTCTCTCTCTCTCTCTGACTCACTCTCTCTGACTCTCTCTCTCTCTTTTCTTATTCATCCTGCCATCCCTGTAGAAGTGTAATAAAAGAGAGTGAGACAGAGTGAGAGGTCGTGCGAGTAATGTAACTGACAGCTGAGGATCATTAATCATTGTCATGAATAAAAAGGACTCCACGCACACACGCGCGCACACACACACACATACACACGCACACGCGCGCACACACACACGCACACGCGCACACACACACACACTCGGGTCTTTTAGGTCGTCAGGCCTTCCTGTTCTGCCAGTGTCAGCCTGCCCTGTTCACATTCATATTGTCAGTGTGTGTGTGTGTGTGTGCCTGTGCATCTTTTCGTGTCTTTATTTTGATCAGTGCTGTCTCGATGTTGTTCTCTGTGCTCTGTGTGTGTGTGTGTGTGTGTGTGTGTGTGTGTGTGTCTATATAAATCCCACTCAGTGTATTGTGTCAGCTCTGGAATTGTTTATGGCATCTTTCTCAGCTCAGACCAGCCTGTCTATATATATATATATATATATATATATATATATATATATATATATATATATTCTATATGTCTATATATAATATCTATCTGGGATTCCGTTCTCACTTCATCTCTACCTAAAGAGAGTGATGCAGCGGCGCTTTAGTCTTTCAGTCTGTCCAGCTCTCTCACACTCTGCTCAAACACATCAGCTTCCAAAGCTCCAACTTTCACTCTAACACACACACACACACACACACACTCTAACCGTCAGCGTCGTCATGCTCGTCATCTCACGATCGCTAACTTCTAAAGAAAATACAGCACCAGCCAACAAATTAGCACCAGAATCGCTAATACATCATAAATATTTTAATAAAAACAAATTTATTATTTATCAGGATGGAGTTTTAATAAGTAAACAACCACATTTGGACCTGCACGAGCAAAGAAAAACATGACACAAGGTGACTTAGCAGTCATGATGAGCGTTGTAGCTTCGTCCTAGGTGAAACGGTTAACGTTTTAGCAAGGCGCTGTCACCATGGCAACGGTGTCCATCAGTCATAGAAGCATAGGTTGTTTCATGCTAACGCATATGGAAACGCAGCGTACATTTTTTCCCCTGTTATTTATATTTATACGTACGTATGTTTGCTCATGTGTTCCTTTATTTGCTTGGCCGAAAGCCGTGACAGCGTCATGCGATTTAAAAAAAAATAAAATTAATAATGAATGTTAATCTGGTCCGAGCTAATCACAGTGCAAATGTAAATATCTGAAGTCGTGATGCAGATATAAGAAACAGACCTGCTGAATAATCGTGTGATTTTACTGCGGCTTTGAGAAACTGGGCACGGTTAGTGTAACAGGAGCGTGAGTGTACGCTGTAATTACTGAGTGTATGTATGGGTGGTCTGTGAGATCGTCCAGCCAGCACGACAACACACACACACACACCCACACACCCACACACACACACACACACACTGTGTGAATTGAGTTATTATCATGGTTCATACACAT
Source organism: Pangasius larnaudii (assembly GCA_037576815.1). Taxonomy (NCBI): domain Eukaryota; kingdom Metazoa; phylum Chordata; class Actinopteri; order Siluriformes; family Pangasiidae; genus Pangasius; species Pangasius larnaudii. Next base: position 17,015,081 of record CM074939.1, on the reverse strand, counting down.
TTAGACTAATTGCAGCTGAGGATTGTGGGATTGTGGGATTAGTGTCTGCACCACAAGTGCGCACTTTGAGAACCCATGATGAATAACTCGTCGTTTATAACGTAAATAGAGTATTTTTAATTTATGACATTGTCAAACTATATATTATGGTTTGTTTCACATAAATGTTTCACTCTGAGACTCTTTTTTTTTGAGAAAGTCTTTTCTTTTCTTTTCTTTTTTTTTTTTTTTTTTACACCCACCACCCTTACATCGAAAACAATACGGGCTTTGTTTTTATGTAACATGTAAAGTTCTTTTTTTTTTTCCCCTTTTTTTCCCCAAAACTATCAAAGAGAGTGTGAGAGGGAAAAAAAAGGGGATGGAAAGGAAAAGAAGAGGAAAACAAATCTGATGAAATTTTGCCATTAAAAAAGAAAGTCTGAGGAAAAACAGTACAAGAATGATGAACATGAGCGGATCAACAAATCGAACATGAGGCTACTGTATGCGCGATATCTCTACGTTTCTTACTGTTTACAATGTTTACAGTTTATTATTATTATTTTCACTTGCAATAGAGCAGGTTAATAATCTTCGCACGGTCTTTTATCTGCGCTCACTGTTTACAGGTCGCTACTTTTGTACTACGTAAGAGTTCAGTATCAGTTTTGCGCTGTGTCCGGGTCGGAGTGTGCGACTGTAGCACACGAATTTCACTGTGTATAGATGCTTAAAGCACTCTTTATGCACATAGTAAGTAAGTAAGTAAGTTTTATTTATAAAGCACATTTAAATTCAGCATTACACTGACCAAAGTGCTGAACAAAACCACAACAAATTCTAAAATACAATAAAAAAAACAACAATATCAACAACAATGACAACTGTACACAGGCAGATAAACATGCTTATTCAAGTGTTTATCTATTGTCTGTCTGTCTGACTTTCTGTCTGACTTTCTGTCTGACTTTCTGTCTATCTATCTATCTATCTATCTATCTATCTATCTATCTATCTACAAGCCCGGAAAAGCAAGAGAATAAGATAGAAAGA
>CM074939.1:16985317-16988329 GCA_037576815.1 Pangasius larnaudii | reverse complement strand
CCACTGTCCAGTGACCTGTACTGTAACTAAGTACCATTCTTGGTTCCCCTTCTTCCCACTGTCCAGTGACCTGTACCTTAACTAAGTACCCATACTTATTTCCCCTTCTTCCCACTGTCCATTGACCTGTACCATAACTAAGTACCATTGTTAGTTCCCCTTCTTCCCACTGTCCAGTGACCTGTACTGTAACTAAGTACCATTCTTGGTTCCCCTTCTTCCCACTGTCCAGTGACCTGTACCGTAACTAAGCACGCATTTTTAGTTCCCTTTCTTTTCTCTGTCCAGTGACCTGTACTGTAACTAAGTACCCATACTTGGTTCCGGTGCAATGATGGTAACCTAGCAGAATATTAATCAAAATAATCACCACAGAATCATCACAAACCATCAGACTTTCGATTTGTAAAATTGGGCATGCATCCCAAATTCCACATTACAGTCCCTGGCCTCTGTACAGTATAAAATAATACTGTATGTAGGTATGTTTGTTTCTTCATAGGGTGGTGTACAGTTTATAACAATTGTATGGCTTTTTGAGGTAATCAATTGAGTGCAACAAAATGCCTCGGAAAGTTGTGTTTGGACGCTGCTTTCGGTCTCTTTATGTAAAACCAAGTAGTGAGTAAAAGAGAAATCAGAGATAGAAGCTCCTCTATTGTTGCTAATGTTTTCACTGTTTAGGAAATGATGTAATGGTGCATTCAAGTCATGTCAGAAAGATCGTATTTACGGGTTTAATGCACATGAACGCCATTACAAAGTCATAATTACGAGTGAGAAACTCTGGATTTCTTTGAGCTGCAAGTTGGGGGCGTGTCAGAAGAAAACCTCGTGGAATCAAAGGATCCAACGTCGGGAGCTGATGGTAAATTTGTTGAAATTGAATGGGTATTTAGCAGTGACATGTTTTTGTCGGCAAATTGCCTGCACAAAATACAATGGCATTGTACAATTACGATATAACATGTAACAATAAAGTTTACGGTGGCTTCATAAATTGATTAAAAACATTAAAAAAGCAAAACACACCTGATACGAACACCTTTCGTAATTACGACTTCCCAACTCGTAAATATGAACTTCCCAGGAGGACTTGAACACACAGTCAGCTCTTCCCCACCTCTAGAGAAACTCCGCCCACTTTCATGGCTGAATTTAATACATACAGTTTCATGTATTTTCTAAATGAAATATTTTCAAAAATGGAGGGGTTAAAAACTATCCGTACACACAGCCTCAGCAGACTTCATGACGTTCATGATACGTCGTAACAATTCGCTTGCTACCTGCTCGCTAGTCGGGAACCTGAGGATGGTTCCCGAACTAGCAGCAGGTATTTCTAACAAGTTATTCCTACTGCTTGGCAATTTAGCTTCATAAGCTTAAAGAATGTAAGGTAATGCTCCCTACCTAGGGAGCTGGCTTCTGGAGCAAACAAACATTGATTCAGAGCTCCTGGAGAATTCTTTATTGGCGTCTCAGCAGCTCAGAATCGGTGCAGTGTAATGAGGTGTTGAGTTTGAAACTCCTTGCAAAATAGGGCACTTGTAAAACATTAGCCTTTTTATTAAACACAGCAGAGCATGTGCATGAGAGGAATGTAGATTGGAACAGTGTCTGGAGCTCACACTTATAAGAGCCAGATTCACACACACACACACACACACACACACACACACACACACACACACACACACACACACGTGTGTAACAGCCCATGGAATCACAACTGCTTTGATAAAGAAAGTATTTTAATATCTGATGGATGGTCAAGGTTACACACTGCAACACACACATCATACATTCACAGGAATAAAGTTCCTCAAGGGTTCTTTGGATGGTTAAGGGTTCTCAGCTTCCTCAGATGGTTCTACTTGGAACCCTGTTTAAAGAGCTCCCCCTGAAAGACAAAGTGAAGGATACCAAATGAAACCAGAGATGGAGTTTTATATATGTGAAAGTGTAGCTGCTGCAGAAAAGGAGACAAAAGAAATGAGAAAATTAGGAGAAGGTTTAACAAGCAGATGAATGTAGACTTTGCCTTAAAAGTTCTTTGGTATGTTCTTGACACTTAAAGCCAAACTTGGTGTATTTGTTTCATCATGAGATCACTGATATGATGGTGGCATGGTGCAGCTACACTCAAACTTAAATAATGCAGAAAAAAAATCCTAAAGAACTTCAATTGCTGGATCTTTAGCCATTATGTTGATGCCACAAAACCAAAAAAACCTTGAGATTTCATCATTCTAGAGACGAGAATAGAAGTCTAGACTAGAGAAGGCTATGGAAATATAGGACCCTATAAAACAACAATTCCAAATGATTGGCTCTAATGATTCCTCAGACCAATCCTGTGGTGCGTGTGGTCCGACGCTTCCTCAGTTCCCTGCTTACAACTTTAGTTCTTACCTGTGGTTGCTTCCCATTTACAGTTTGATGAAAAATGGAAGAAAAACCAACAACCATGGATTCATCTTATTCTGCCATACACGACTTCTCCTTAAATGTGTATAGAGCGATTGCAAAAAAAAAGAAAAATCAAGCTTGGAAGGAAGTAGCAGAGATCACTGGTGCCTCTTGTGAGTCTATATTGCTAGTACAGTTAGCTTGCTTTGCTAATCTTCCAACGAAGCTAGTACAAAGCCGAGCATGTAACATGTAACTGTAGCTACTACGGTTTCTCACTGGAACTGAAAAAAAGACCGAAACACTGGTTGACATTGAGGTGTTTTATAAAGAAGTACCACTGAACAGTGAGTAGGAGCGGTGAGTGTAGATAGAAGGTAGGTGTGTATATCAGTGGGAGCATACTGATAAATACTGTACATCCTCATAAGGATATGATGCTCTAGAACTGATCTCAGACCTGTGCTCGGACTCTGCAGCAGAAACGATAATCATATTTCAGACTTGGTAATTGCTGCAGGTTTCAGCTGATGAACACAAACGATCTTGTTGCACAAGTTTATTAGTCTGAAGAAAAATATTAAAGCGTTCATCAGTGGA
>CM074939.1:16972817-16975317 GCA_037576815.1 Pangasius larnaudii | reverse complement strand
AATGCATAAATACACACACACCAACACCAACACCAACATGCCGGCCAATTTGCTTGATTTATGAGGGGATGGGAATGTGGGCGGGGCATCAACCTTATAGGAAATTCCTCTTCTTCAGTGGATGACAGGGTCATGGGGTCAAACCCAGTCCCCCACATCCCCACTGCTGACTAGCTCACATTTTTCAATAAGTCATTTGTTAATATTTAAAGATGGTGACAGTCGACAGTCCGGTTTCTATCAACTTTTAGTATTTTGCTGAAATGTTTTACAGTAATTTATAGTGGGTTTCAAAATTAAATATCACTAAAAACAGAAATGCTTGATAGCTGTTTTTTTTTTTAAAAAAACAAAAACAAAAACAAAACAAATACAGTTGAGGTCAAAATAAGACGGATCATACAAAATGCATGTTATTGTTTATTTAGTGCTGACCTGAAGAAGAGATTTCACATAAAAGATGTTTACATGTAGTGCACAAGAGAAGATAATAGCTGAATTTATAAAAATGACCTCGTTCAAAAGTTTACATCCCCTTGATTCTTAACACTGTGTCGTTACCTGAATGATCCACAGCTGTGTTTTTTTTGTTTAGTGATAGTTGTTCATGAGTCTCTCGTTTGTCCTGAACAGTTAAACTGCCTGCTGTTCTTCAGAAAAATCCTTCAGCTCCCATAAATTCTTTGGTTTCCCAGCATTTTTGTGTATTTGAACCCTTTCCAACAACGACTGAAGGAAAAAACATGCGTTAAGGTGTGAAAACTTTTGAACAGAATGGAGATGTGTACATTTTTCTTATTTTGCCTAAATATCTTATTTTTTCATTTAGTACTGAGACCTTCAGAGGCTACAGAAGATAGTTACATGTTTCCCAGAAGACAAAATAAGTTAAATTTACCCTGATCTTCAAAATTCAAAAAGTTTTCACCCCCCTCACCTCTTAACGCATAATTTTTCCTTCTGGAGCATCAGTGAGCGTTTGAACCTTCTGTAATAGCTGCAGACGAGTCCCTCAGCTGTCCTCAGTGTGAATAGATGGATCTCAAAATCATACAGTCGTTGTTGGAAAGGGTTCAAATACACAAAAATGCTGGAAAACCAAAGAATTTATGGGAGCTGAAGGATTTTTCTGAAGAACAGCAGGCAGTTTAACTGTTCAGGACAAACGAGAGACTCATGAACAACTATCACTAAACAAAAAAAACACAGCTGTGGATCATTCAGGTAACGACACAGTGTTAAGAATCAAGGGGATGTAAACTTTTGAACGAGGTCATTTTTATAAATTCAGCTATTATCTTCTCTTGTGCACTACATGTAAACATCTTTTATGTGAAATCTCTTCTTCAGGTCAGCACTAAATAAACAATAACATGCATTTTGTATGATCCGTCTTATTTTGGTAAAATAATTAACCTTTTGCAGATTCTGAAAGGGGGATGTAAATTTTTGACCTCAACTGTATAAACAGTCATCCCCAATCGAGACCCTGGAATTATACGATTCTATTTGACAATTCTGTGATTTTAAGAGACCACAAACTTTTGACCCTTAATAACGTCAAAGCAGATGTTTCTGTGAAAAACTTCAAAGTTATGTAAATGTGTCCTTATGGAAAACTTCACCATATCAACGATTACATGTTTTCAAAGCTCCAAATAGCAATTTTCAGACACTAAACCTGTCTCGGTTCATTGACTGCACTTGAGTTAAAGGGAAAATTGTCTATATTTAGTTTTTGCTTAAACTAACACACATATTTTGGTTGTATACAAGATGTCAAACGTAATATAGACTAAAAAGGATGTATATTTAGGGGCAGATCAAAGTAAATTGGGACTGACTTAAATCCAATAACAAAGTCTTTTACAGGCCAGTTTAAGTCAGGCCAGAGCACACCCTGGCGTGTGTGCGTGTGTGTGTGTGTGTGTGTGTTCAACTCATCAGCTTGAGGTAGTCCACTCAGCTACCAGTTCCTTCCCCGTTTACGGAGTGGCATCAGATCAACGTGGCTTTTTATGAGCTTTACGTGCTCCGACAGAGTCAAAAAAAAAAAAAAGACACACTTTCAAAGAGGCGTCCATGTTTATTTTTTTTCCACTTCACATGTTGAACATGGCGAGTTGGGAAATGATGTTATTACAACTTGCAAATTATCGCTTACAAGCTACGAACGCAGCCGTAACCGTTAACCTGATCTAAAAGTCATTTCTCATAATAATAAAGTCAAATTTTCTGACTACTGACTCCAACATGAACCCACCAATTTAGCCTGGAGAGGAGTGTGTGTGTGTGTGTGTGTGTGTGTGTGTGTGTGTGTGGTCTCTGTCTGTAGCCCTGAGGTCCACACCTGTCTCTCCCTCTCACCTTTCACTCCTCCTGAAACTAATCTCTAACTTTTATACCAAACTCTACCACACTCTAATACTACACTCTAATACTAACTTTAAATACTACACTCTAATACTACACTCTAATACTACACTCTAATACTAACTTT
>CM074939.1:16938942-16944061 GCA_037576815.1 Pangasius larnaudii | reverse complement strand
TGTGTGTGTGTGTGTGTGTGTGTGTGTGTTCAGATGTTTGGAAGATCTTTAAGGTTCCTGGGAGATTTTTTATTGTCTTACCAGCAGAACCAGGGGTTCCTGGAAGATCTTTCAGATCTTTCTGCTCTAGGGATTATCTCAAAAGCAGAACCCTTTATTTCTGATTGTCTTACCAGCAGAACCCTTAGGTTTCTGGAAAATAAGAGGCTTCAGAGGTTCTTCTGATTGTTAGAACAATAGAACTTTAAGATCCTGGAAGCTCTTCATAGGTTCTTTTCATTGTTCATAGAAGATCTTTAAGAGGTTCTTTGGATTGTCATGGAAGATCTTTTGGATCATTCCACTCTAGGGATTGTCTCAACAGTAGAACCCTTAAGTTCCTGGAAGATCTTACAGAAGTTCTTTAGATTGTCCTTCCAACAGAACCTTAAGTTCCAGGGCATCTTTGATTGACTTAACAGCAGAACATCCAGTTCCTGGTGGATTTTTCTAGAGATTCTTCAGATTGTCTTAGCAGCAGACTCTGCTGTCTCTTTATCTCACCATTAAAACGACTTAATTACCGGGAAAAAAAGAACAGTTTTTCAGATTGTCTCACCTGCAAACCCTTTAAGTTCCTGGAAGATCTTTTAAAGATTCTTTTCTTTCTCTGTCTTATCAGAAAAAAAACATTCTTGCTGCCTCACCGACATTTCAATGTTCCTACACACTTTCTCATTAGCAATCCATCAGCTTCTGGAAGACTTCAGCTGATTTTTATATTTTTCACCAAAGAATCCTTAAGTTCCTGGTAGATGTTCTAGGTGTTCTTCAGATTTTCTTAATGGCAGACCATTCAGGTTCCTGATAGGTTTTTAGAGGGTCATCAGATTGTCAAACCAGTTAATCTATAAATTTCATTTAGATTTTTAGGGGTTCTGTAAACCCTATATCATAGAAGACCTTCTGAGATCTTTTGATCTTCTTTAATTTCAGATTTCACCTGCACAATTTCGTTCAAGCCATTCCTGTAAAAATCCTCATATTAAGGGCCTCATATTGTAAAACGCTTAATTTCGATAAGAACCACAAAACTTTTAGCACCTTTCATGACAAATATTGTGTGCAGTTCCACACAAAAGTCAAATTTACCAATAAAAATACAACACTTTTCCCATTTGGTCTTCACTTAACTGCTTTGGTTAGAGTTTTAATGTCTTTTAAGTATCATTTGTACATCTGAGACTGAACAGTTTTAACCGAGGCACCAAAAAGTCGTATTTTGGACTTGATGTCATCAGTACGGCTGTGACAGGAGTTTATTCCTAATTCCTATTTCAGTCTTTTCAAACAACATTAAACTCACAGCTTTTGTGATTTCTATAGTCTGTGTAGAAAATCACTTTCAGACACGTTGCATCCGTAAAGCCAAAACATCAACGATCAAATGTTCTCAGTAAGGTCTACACATTTGTGTCCATTTTTTCACTTGTCTATAATGTTTTCTGGAAAGATCTTTTCAAAAGTCCAGAGATGTCACCGCTGTAACACTGATGAACTTCCATATACTGTAGCTACCACATAACACACATAAATATTTATCTTCCTTTTGAATATTGTTCTGGATTCTTCCTGAAATTGAGATAAGCATGTAGTGGGTGTGAGTCACTTTGCAAGTCAATACCAGCTCAAATGTCACCTCTGTAACTCTGGTAATTCCCCTTTAGCACTTTTTTTTTAACTGGATCCTGGAAATGACCAATGTTTTTAATGAAAGTTTGAATCATTCTGTGACGAATGAAACCTGCATTTAGAAATGGGACGTCTGTACATTGTGCCCTAAACCAGGAAGTTGCTTTTCGTAAGCTGTAAGCTGCTTTAGATGAACATTCCTCCCAAAATTAATATAATAAAGCAATCTGTAAGTGACATTCTTGACATTGTTTTTTAGAGTTCTTGTGTAATTTATCGTATTTAGAACCAAATCGTTATAGTTTGACAGTTTGAATGGGTGTCAGCGGATGGAAATGGTATCTCAGGATTCCACCCCGTGTTTTGCGTTTGTCCATCGCGACCCCTCTGCAGCCGCCGCTCGCTGGGAGATTAATGAGCTGGGTGGATCAGCGTAATAATCTTTTGTTCGAAGTGACAAGAATGATGGCAGCTGATTGGCTTTTAATTGAGCACCTTTATGCTGCTAAAGGTGGCAGGGCTAAAAGGTTATATCTTTATGATGAATTTGTGCTATGGTGGAAAAAAAATTAAACATATCATTTCCCTCATCAGGGAACTCGTAATTAGGATTTGATTGATGATGTGTTTATTATGATTGTAAACCTCAGGCTTCTACACAATATGATTTTTATTAATAAAGCAGTGTTTTGACTATACCACTGAATCTGTTATGATACGATACGATACGATACAACAAGACTTAGTAGCCTCCGACTGATACGTGACCAACTTTGTTCAGAATCTTTGGCTGTCGTGAATGATGATGATGATGATGATGATGATGATGATGATGATGATGTAGAGAAGGAATGTATTAAAAGTGTTACGGCCAAATCATCTTGCTAGCCTGGTGAAATTATTCACGCATCAGTTTATAAACATGAATGATTTTTTTTCACACCAGTTGTTTGTCCTTTTCTCGATAATAGTCGATGATTTACGATTGTAACTTTGATCCATTTCAAACTTGGCAGAAACCGAAAGATCCTGTTGTTGTAGTAAAAACGTAGACCAAAAAAAAAATTTTTTTTTAGATTTAGAAATATTTAAAATGCAAAACTGAACATTTGAATAACTGAGAATGTTAGCTGAATAAATGAGCAAATCAACAAAATACTCAGAACAAGTACATCATTTGCATTTGTAGCTATTTTCAACATAAAGACTTGAAACAATGCAAAAAATAGCTGCGATCCAGTCTTGCTTCGTTATTGATGTCCTAAATAATTTCACGCCACATTCTCAGAAGAATAGTGTACTCAATTCTACTTTTAATATGTTTCTGTCACCTGGAAAATACATGTATATATAGTGTACCTTCAAAAATTATTTAAGGTACATAATTGGACCCTTCAGAGTAAAGCTTTAAAGTAGATAAAGGCAGCTTGAATGATCCCCGCTAACTTATTCGAACATATTAGTCACTTATTCGAAAGATTAATGAATGTTTCTGCATTGTTATGAAACTACTACTTTCCTGAAAACATAAGAATTGGACGTCTTTCTAGCTACGGCATAGTCATAAACCATTTAAAATGCAAGAACGCTAAATTTCAGAGTACCTGATTCAGTGTGCAGTGAATATCAGCTAGCTAGCTACTTATTACTTAGACACATAAGCTAGCTACATACACTCAGGTTGCGTTAGCTTGTTAATTTTACCAACAGACCAACGTCTGTTAGAAATTACTGTTATATCTTTTAAAAATCAGGAGGAAAATTTTAATTGACGTTACAAAAAAAAACCAAAAAAAAAACCAAAGACGCTCCTTTGGCTGTTGACATTGCCTAGGATGTTGCTTTCCAATCGGGTCGCACCAATTGTAGGAATGTTTATAAAGATTACAGACCTAAAACCTCTACAGAATGAAAGTCCTCGAAACATTCAGAAAATGTTCTGCTAAGGTTGGCTTTGTGTCGAATCGGTTCGATTTCTACACCATAAGATCTGCGAAATTCAATTGTGCAACGCTTTATATTCCCAGAAGTGCTTTAGCTGTTTACGGAGACCACCAGGGAAGAATCTCATCAGGTTTAGACAGTGTGTTAGAGCAGCAAAATCTCCAACCGTGCAGTTTACAGACAGCAGCAGGAGATTTACAGAAACCGAGTCGGTGAGAAACAGTTTCATTTGTCTGATATGTTAGCGCAGAATGCACAAATGTTGTCAAGTCCAGCTACAAATCTGTGAAAAAAAAAAATCATACACTAAACTAAGCCCTGTTTTATTAGTCATGGTTTAGTAGCTTGGTGCAAAAAAAAAAAAAAAAAAAGTACATTCACATCATGTCCCAAAATTATCCACCATGTTATAATAGCATTTAGCTGAACGTTAAATGTCATCAACATTCGATTACTTTTTCTTACACCACAGCACTGTTGATTTCTGGATTCTGATTGGTCACGAGGTGTTGATTCGGCAGCTCTGACAGCACGCACGTACATCCAGAGGTTTCAGGACAGCGTAACAGATGTTTCTTCATCAGGGAGGCGTGGCTTATTGGAGAATCTGCACAGGTCAGCGATCATGCGCGGTTTGGTGAAGAAAAGCCATTTGCCGAGGATAGTTTTCTGTCCGTGATCGCAGGAGGTTCGTGTTTGAAAAATACTATTCAGTTATGAAATGCTTGTTTTACTTAAATAAGCTCAAAGTCTTACTGACTTTACATCCATTCTATCATGCAAGACTAAAAATCTGCAGTGAAAACTTCCACTGCTGCTGCCTCATTCGTTATAAAATACAAACTCGTAATTATCCACGCTTTCATACTCAACTTTATTTACACAGAAAGCGCAAAGCTGACTATCGGAGAACCAGTTGATTCAGGATTTTGAGACTTATTTAACATTTATGGAAGGAGTCTCCAGCGTCAGCGGTAAAGGTGTAAGTTTTCTGATGTCTTTTGTGGGTTTGTTTTTTCTTAATCGTGTTAAAAAGAGAGGCTGGTGAGGGAACGAGTGTTTAGAGTAGCTGCTATAACGTAAGTGAGAACAGGAACTGACTATTTAACGATAAAACGAAACTATAAACTATAAATTTGTTGTCTTTAATTAAAAAAAAAAAAAGTTAGTTTTGACAAATTGCTGTGTGCATTAGGGGAATAAAACGCTTGTGGACATGCCGTTATAGGAAAATAATCATCTTCTGATCCTGATCCTAAGACTTTTTGTATTTACAGTCTAGTCGTCTGTACTAATGAAACACAATGACGTGTTGTCCAGCACGACTTTGGATCATGTCTCACGTTTACGCTACTCGGGGCACAGGTCGCTTTCCCGAATTTGAAATAACCTTCGCTGCTTATTTATTCGTCTTTCTAATATTTGTCCTCTAATTTTTCTACAAAGTCGAAGCGGACTGGTGCGGTGGAGTGCGATGATGCTGGTTAGTGTGACTCCAGACAGT
>CM074939.1:16880153-16893527 GCA_037576815.1 Pangasius larnaudii | reverse complement strand
GTCGCAGTAGCGAGTGCCTGAGTCACGCTAATGAGTGCCTGAGTCGCAGTAGCGAGTGCCTGAGTCACGCTAATGAGTGCCTGAGTCGCAGTAGCGAGTGCCTGAGTCACGCTAATGAGTGCCTGAGTCGCAGTAGCGAGTGCCTGAGTCACGCTAATGAGTGCCTGAGTCGCAGTAGCGAGTGCCTGAGTCACGCTAATGAGGAACTAAGTCATAATAATGAGATCTTGGAATAACGAGTTCGTACCACTGTCCCTCGTTCCTGCTGATCGGAACCACATCACTTTGTTTCACTCTTTTGCATAAAGTTGAACTGCACTCAACCTTTTTCGAGTAGTTTGCTCCGCCCACTACACACCACTCACGGCCACTCCGCCTCCTGTTGCTGTAAATTCTTTTGTTTTGTTTTTTTAGCCGTGATAAGGTTGTGACAAGGTTGTGACAAGGTCGTGATAACGAGTAACAATGATAACGAGTTACGAATTCGTGACGCATTAATGATGAGTTTCACGGTTTCTCATTAACATGACACTGCATTTATTTATTTATTTATTTTTTTAAAAATGTAAATAGCCCCAGGTCTCCACAATCCACTCGATCGATCTAATTTGTTCGGAATGCAGTCGAAAGTCGAGGTTGTTCGTTATAGCAGCGATGTGGGCGTGTGTACACGGAGTGAATCACTGAGCTTTTACATAAAGATGATGATTAGTTTGAGTGCGTGTGTGCGTGTGTGCGTGTGTGTCTGTCATGTCGTGTCGGGTCGGGTGTCGGTGCAGGTTGTACATTTACGGCAAGGTTTCATGTTAAGTCTTTAATATAAGTAATGGCAAGAAATCCGACTGCGTGTCTGCACACGGCTTAAAGGCTCAAAGGCTTAAATCCTGATGTTTAACAACTGACTCATGACACATCTATCAGTACTGAAAGAGCAGGCGATCGATGTGTGTAAATGGCTGTAGATTATTAAGCAGTGAAGAGCCTGTGTGTGTGTGTGTGTGTGTGTGTGTGTGTGTGTGTGTTTGCGCTCTAAACCCAGCAGCTGATAGTCACAGGTTTATATTTATGCGCTGGTTCAAACACGTTATCGCTTCTATAGTAGCAGCTCATTCACAGGGACTTCAATAAGACTTTAAGGAAAGAAGACTTAAATATTTCACATTTATGGAAGGAGTCTCCAGTGCCAGCGCTTTAACAGTTTTCCTTCATCTTGCGGTTTGTTGATAAGCTGCGATATTTTTTATTTTTTTTTGGCTTGTGAGGTGTAATAAGTAAGTGGTAATAAAGACTTAATTTAAGTTAATGAATTAGTAAGTCATAATAATGAGTTACTAAGTTGTAAATAATGAGATGTCTTGAAATAACGCATTAGTAAGTTGTAATAATGAGTGTACGCTTTTTGTGGTTTCTTGGTAACATGAAACACTGCATTATTATTATTATTATTATTATAATATAACAGGAACTTGTTTTCCACAACATTAAACGTAACTATAAACAGACAAAAATTACGAGGTGTCATTTCTTTAATGAATAAGCAGTTGTAATCGTGAAGAGATTGGCTGCGGTATAAGAGGAATAAAACACTTCAGAGTGGTAACAGTAACTCAGCAGGACCTCCCCCCGGCGTTGATTATTTCACTGTAACCGCACAGCACGCGGGTGTTAAACGTCAGGCGCGATCTGGAGCCTGCGCTCTACAGCATGAATTCCTCGTGGAGTTTTTTTTTTTTTTTTTTTTAAATAATAAAGCGCTTTTCAAAACTCCTTCTTCCTCTGTTGCTTGTTGTCTTCCAGTAAATGGAGGCCGCTGTGCCAGACTCGTTTAAGATGGATGTGTAATCTGGCAGCAGGATTTTTTTTTTTTTTTTTTTTTTTTGAACTTTTTTCCCACTCGGAGAAGAATGAGCTCAGGCACAGGAAGACATTGTCTGCCTGCAGATCTGAACCTCCATGTGTTCTGTCTTATGCTCTTTCATGCACTCACTTCTCTCCTGATTGTGTAGAGCTCCAGGTACTGATTCTGATTAATAAATCATTATCCTCTCTTTTGTATTTTTCTCCTCTTTCCTCTCTCTCTCTCTCTCTCTCTCTCTCTCTCTCTCTCTGCGTCTCACAGGCTGTTCGTGTTACTAAACCCAACATCCCCGAGGCCATCCGCAGAAACTATGAGCTCATGTAAGCTTCTTGTGAGATCCAGCAACCATGATGATGTTAACGCCGGTTCTGGATTCTGATTGGTCAGAAAGTGACATTTTAACATGTTAGCGTTTCTATAGCAACAGCTCATTCAGAGGGATTTGGACAAGCCGCACTTTTTTTTTTTTTTTTTTGTCTTATTAACTTCAAGAGAAGGGAATGACCATTTATAGCTGCTATAACGTAAGTGAGAACAAGAATGAACTTGTTTCAGAGACGTTCCACGTTTATGTTTAACGTAACTATAAACGGATAAATAGTACGACATCGTTATGTAATATGCATCACTTCAGGGAAAGCTGGAAAATAATCAGCTTTGGGTAGGTAACAGGTTTCACTGAGCCTCTCAGTCGTTGATTATTTTCCTGTTACGGCGTGACCCAGTGTTTTATTCCCTGCATATCAGTGAATTGAATTTAAAGCAAATCGGACTGTACCACTGTGAACAGGGAAGGGGGGTGTGTTGTACTGTATTGTATTTATTTAACCCCCAAATGAACACAAATATGGACTCATTTATTTTGTGTGTGTGTGTGTGTGTGTGTGTGTGTGTGTGAGAGAGAGAGAGAGAGAGAGAGAAACCTTTAAGTGTCCATATGATATAAAGGATTTGTGCTCAGAGAATGTTTGTACACTTTGACCCTGGAGTGTGTCTGTGTATTATTTATGTGCTCACTTTGGGGAATTACTAGCACATGTGTTAATACTTAGTGTGTGTGTGTGTGTGTGTGTGTGTGTGTGTGTGTGTGTGTGTGTCAGGGAAACGGAGCGAACCAAGCTGCTGATTGCCGCTCAGACTCAGAAGGTGGTGGAGAAGGAGGCGGAGACTGAGAGGAAACGAGCTGTGATTGGTGAGCAGCGCTGTCACTCAGAGAGCAGTTTCGTTATTACTCGTTTATGTCTAGTGTGTGTGTGTGTGTGTAGATATATATGTGTGTGTGTGTGTGTGTGTGTGTGTGTGTTTAGAGGCAGAGAAGATTGCTCAAGTGTCCGAGATCAAATTTGAACAGAAAGTGATGGAGAAGGAGACGGAGAAAAAGATCTCGGAAATTGAGGGTATGTAGCGACTCACTTCTGCAGGATGTAGAGAATAAACCCCTCTGCGTGGTGCTGCTGTAGTAAAATAATCAACAACGCCGTGGTGTGATGAAGCGGCATCACCGTTACCGCGACGAAGTTGATCATTGTCCCCTAACAGCACATCCTGGAGTGTTTTATTCTTCTTGCACCTCAGCAGTTTACCAACAACTGCAATTTTTACTCATTAACGAGCAGCGTATCATACTTTTTATCCGTTTATAGTTACACGTAGGCTGTAAACGCTCGTTCCTTTACAAGCCGCAAAGAAGCGTGAACTCCTCTGTCCTGAAGATCTCAGAAAACTTAGTTACAGCTTCACCTCTGACACTGGAGACTCCTTCCATAAACGTTAACTAAACTACAGAAAACATCACCATATCAATGATTACACGTTGTTGTTTTTTTTTAATCCGTTTTTTATCGCACGAGTCCCTGTGAATGAGCTGTAACTATAGAAACGATAACGTATCCGAACTCTTGCATTAATACTGAAAATCAGTCAACACCTTCTGACCAATCAGGATGGAGAATTCAGTCATGTGGTATAAAAGGAGTTCATATGAAATGGCTGCTGAAGGAGTTGGATATTCCTGCACTAAAGGAGGTTTTTACATTTATAACACACTTATGAAGCATCATTAGGAAGCAATGGCCAAGCTTAAGTTATCAGAACCTCATATTCCGGGTTTTGTTTTCATTTATGGCGCATCATTTCACGTTATAATGCGATCATGTTGCTGTCGCTCGTCAGCGCAGTCGTTTACGTTATAAAAACGTTTTTACTGTGAATGTTTACACGTAGGCGTAGTCAAGCATTGTTCCAGTGTCACAAAGGCGTCCTGAGCACAAAGCAGTGTGGCTTTCCAAAAAAAGCAAAAACACGCCATACCATTTTCCCCGACTGTTTCCCAGACCTGCTGACAATAGCGAATTTTGGGAAAAGACCGAAACCAAATATTTTGCGCTCGCGTACGTAAATGAACACACGCACGTGCCTTGGGGATATTAATAAACCAAAGTGTATCGATGCTTAAAAAAAACTCGTGTTCATTTATGTGCTTTTGTTTCACACTTTGACTGAGCGTCTGAATGTTTGACTTGGATGTTTGTCCTGCTCATGTGTGAGTGCGCTGGGTAATTTAGCCTTTCCAAATTTAAAAAAAAAAAAAAAAAAACAGGGTAAAAAAGAAAGAACTGCTCAGTTTCATCGCTGCCTTCCAAATCCTTTTCCCAAAATTTCCTGCCACGTCGGCGTCTGGCAGGATGGCGCGTCTGGGCCGAGGACACACTCATGCCCAATGTGTGCCTCGCTCAGAAAGTATGCCAGGCTCCGCCCCCCAGGCTCCGCCCCCCAACACAAGCACTGTAATGACGTCATACTCCCAACACTGTCTCATATATGAGTCTTTTAGTAGTTAGTAGTAAGACTGGACGATATGATGATCTTTTTATTCATTAAATTGTTTTTTTTTTTTAATAATTACAAAGTGGAAGCATTAGATATGATGTTAAAATGTTTTTTTTTTTTTTATATGTATAAATAAATATTCTAAAATAAATGTTTCTTTTTCCCCCGGTTTCGGAATAAAGTATCTTCAGACAGGTTTGTGTTAAATCTGCGGCGTACAGAATGGTGATAGGACTTTTTTTTTTTTTTTTTGTCATATCGTTCATGAATGCTTTTTTTTTTCTAAATGTTAGAAAATTCTCACCAAATTTACACAACTTTGGGATTTCGTGTGTCTAAAAAGACAAGACAAACAGTCATCGCAATCTTTAGCTCTTCCTCAGCGTGTAGTTCGGTGCGACTCGGGTAGGGGGCGTGGCCTAAGCGCCGATGTTCGTAAGTTACTGTACTGTCTCTACTGTACGTTATTCTGTTGCTTTGTTGCAGGCTGCGCCGCTTTTTATAACACCATTTATTGCATAAAAATTGGGAAATAAAGGTATTTTTTTTCACCTTGTAATTTTTTGGGATATAAAGGTCAAAGATTTTATATATTCTAGTGTCACTTTTTAGTAATTTCAGCACTAGGGATAAATATTGCGGCGCTGTTTTGTGCCTGAGATTTTAGAGACGAATGAACGGACGTTATGTAATCAATCTACATTCTTTATTCATTTAAATTTAATTGAGTTTTAATTGAGATTAGTGTATTATCATTAATAATAAATAATATGATGACTTTTTAATGATAATTTACTGTGTTTAAAATTTTTATTATTTCCATTTCCAATTTTATTTTTCATTCAATCCTGAATGCATCACCAAATGCTGGGAGGCGGGACCGAAAGGTGGAGTAGGCGGGGTTTAATGAAGAAAGAGGCGGGGCTTATGATTCTTGTTGTCCAAGCTAACATGGCTTTATTTATTAATCATCCTCAGTCCTGTTACAGTGCTGATGATACACGCTGAGTGGGAAAGCCGTGTGTTTATCATCTCCGAAATCATTTCTAGAACAGATTATAGACATTATGTCTCTCTTTTTCTCTCTCTCTCCCTCTCTCTCTCTCTCTCTCTCTCTCTCTCTAGACAGCGCGTTTCTCGCTCGGCAGAAAGCTAAAGCAGATGCGGAGTTTTACACGGCTCAGAGAGCAGCTGAAGCTAATAAGGTGAGAGGACGGTCATGCGTTCCCTAAAGAACATCCAGTAAACCAATCTGGATTTCTCCTCTTCTCGCGTTTCATCTTTTGAGCTAACATCTGTCCCTCACTCCTCGGTTCCTGCCTCACATTTCATTCTTTTACAACCTGTGCCAAGTTTTCTGTCTGTCTCTGTCCTTTTATTTCTCTCTCCTTCTCCAACCTCCTGCACGGTCTTAACGTTCACTAAAGTTTTACTGACTCGCACCCCGAGTTAAAAGGTCTCTGAATGGACTCGCTTGAGGTTCTCTCAGAAGTGATGTGGGTTGAAACACTTCTTTGCTGCACAAATAAAACAACTTTAAAAAATATCCCCCGACATCCTGAAACAGAGCTATGAAAGGACTAGGTGACTCCTATTTCTAAATAGCTAACAGACACGGACATGAACTCACAGACACTCACTGTGATAGTCATTCTCGCTCTGATTGACAGGGGAGAGAGTAGCGCCGCCCCTCCCACCTATAAAGCACGCTCTTTGGCCGTGACATCACCGAGGTTCGATCTTCAGATCTCCTGACGAGAGGGTGAATGCCTTTCCACTCAGGAGCCCCACTACGGGTTTATTCTTTCCCTGTTTTTCTTCATTATTTACTCTTGGCCAGTTCCCACCCACCAGCCAGCGCTGCCCTGTCACATGACCGCTACCAGCAGGGGAGGGCGAGGTTCGCTTCATGTCTCAGTCAATATAAATAAAACTATTGAAGAATCTTCAGTCGTTGGATGAGAAGAAGCAAACTTCTTTATTGCAGAAACGATACACACACGTTCCCATGAGCTCAAGGAAGGTGAAGGTGAAGGTGCTGCAGCAGTGTCACGCAGGAGAGCTGATTCCCCCGAGTCCTCCAAATCCCCCTGCATATATTCCCAGACGCCTCCCCTTTCTGGTCCGCCCGTGCCAGTGGATAATTTCCCATTCAGTTTAAACCACTTTGACTCCTCCTGCCCTATTTTACATGCCCCCCACCTCTACCTGGAATCTCCCCTTAATTCCAGTTACCCAGACTTGGTGCCTTGGACCCCACATTTTGCTTTTCTTATCTGGAGTTACACAAACACTTCTGTTTTCTTGAGACTCTTCATCCTGTTTTTCCATCTTGTTTTGATGCCTCCTGACCCCTGGCCTAGTTAGTAACCTGCTATATACGAGCCCTCGCTTTCTTTCTTCACAACAACGCGTACAGCTGCTCGTGCTCGTACCGCTTGCTTAGCTTTCCTGCGTGTGGTGGTCCGTATGGCCGCCTGTGCCTGATGAACCTGTACCGAGAGATAATGCTTCTAACATATCTAATGCCCTAAAGCTAGCTTTAATGCTCATTTATACTCCCCTTGGTTTTACTTTTAATTTTATTCTCTGTTCACTTGTCCACTTGCCCACTTCTTCTTCTCACTTCCGCTTTCTGATAAGAGCGCACAAACCATCAACTCCTTATGTCTCCTAAAATAGTCAAAGCTGGCTACTAAGCTATATACAATACTACATAAGCTAATTATGCTAATTTTTATACAATTTTCTCAACACCAGCCAGCCACATCTGTTGAACCTGCTGCTCATGCTGCACCACAGGGCAACGTAACGCACTCAGAGGAAGGCACTGTCTGCCCTCTTCTGCATACACACATGCCCGTGATTGGCTAGTGTCACTGTGATTGACAGGAGAGAGAGAGAGAGAGAGAGAGAGAGAACTGCCCCTTTCAGCCAGAGAGCAGTTAATTTTGCTCCCTTGGTCCAAGCCCCGGCTTCAGATGCGACGACTCTGGTCATGTGATCAATTTCATAAAGCGAAGTCAAAATGTTCCGGTCGTGTCTGTCCCCCAAGGCATGTAGGAGAAAACGAAATGACAGAGAAAGAGCGCAGATCCTCAGCAATAAACATTACGCTAAATTTAGTTATTTTATTTATTTATTTATTTTTATAAATGTTTCATGTTTGGGTGCCAGCGGTGGAATTTCTCATACCGCTTCTCTTGCCAAAGTACTTAAGTTTGATGTTGTTGCAAGGTCTTATCAAGCTCCATTTTTAAAAGTAATTAATTAATTTATTTATTTATTTAACCCTCGTGTTGTCTTAAGGCTCAGAAATGACTCCCGGAATGCTGAAATGCAGTCTTTCTGCAGTGTGAAGAGGGAAAACCCAGATATTCACACAGTTTGTGATGAATGACACGTTGTTTCTTCATGAAAAATAGGTCTGAGGTTTAAAATTCAATGAAGCTGCTTTGTCTTAGGGGTTTAGTGAAGCTGGATCATTTCTGACCCTTGGGATAAGAGGAGCGTACGTAATGTTAAGGCTACGCAAGCGTTAAAATCAGCTGTCGGCCTCCTTGAACCAAAAGTGTTCCCACATGTCAGCTTTCGAACAAGAAGCTTCGAGTCCTTGCTGCAAATTTTCCTTACTATCTGCCTTCTCTGACATTATCTCACCCTCTCTCTCACAAACACAAGCATAACTGCTGACGATCACACAGCTCTGCTTCTCGGTAACTAGATCAGCTACACAGAAAAAGAAAAAAATAAAGTCTGTTCTGAACTTTCGAAAAAGCATCGTGCTGAATCGTAAAAACGCTGATTTTTCCCCACATGTAGTGGCTGCCACACTCCACAGTAGCTAGTGGTGTGCACCAGGGTTCATGTCACGCTCCTTGTCGATTTTATTTTTAAAAAACAAAACCCTTTTTCCTGCTGTCTCTCAGATGAAGCTGACTCCCGAGTACCTGCAGATGATAAAGTACAAAGCGATAGCAGCTAACAGTAAGATCTTCTTCGGCAGCGAGATCCCGCGCATGTTCCTCGACTCCAGAAGCACGTCCAAACCCGTGGACCTTCTCTCTGAGGACGTCCTGAACATGGACTGACGGTGAAGAGGCGCTGAGAGAGTTCCTCCCGCTCTCTCACGCTGGGAAACAGGGATCATAGTGGAGCTACAGACGAGGCAGCGCTGCCCTTTCTGCTCTCGCTGTGGGCCTCTCGTGACGTCCTGGGGGTTTTTCTGCCCGCGTTTCGCCAAGAACACGCACAGATCTGGGTTTAAAACTGAGCCCGGTGACATTTTTCTGACGTCTTAACAACAACAAAGCCTCAAGCCGGACAGAAGGATGTTCACTGGTCAGAAAATCAGAAAATCGATTTTTTTTTTTTTTTTTTCTTCTAATCAAGAATACCGAGACAGATCTATGGGAGAAAAAACGCACTGATTTCATTACATTTTTTAGGCAAGCAGCGACATCTTCAAGCCAAGACAACAGACATCAGGATGAAAGGCTTTTTTTTTTTCTTTTCTTTTTTTCCATTTTTTCCAGCTTTATTATTATGGTTGAATCCAGTCCTGTGTCTGTCCACTGCATTACCACAGACAAGAATTTGAACACGTTCCTGCACTGAGGATAGAAAAAAAAAAAGCTATTTATACTTATTTAGAAGTTTAAAATACAACTTAGTGTCTCTAAGGATGAGACGGTTGCATGAGAAAGTCTCAGCGAATCTCTTCTTATTTAGTTTCCCAACACTGGAGCAAAAGAATAAAAAGTCATTCCGGTTGCTTTGCACGTTCCTGTCGCGCGTGTACGCCGGATATGGATCAGCGCCGGATGATCCGGTTACGTAACCCACCAGGGGCTGAGCGAAGACAGGACAAATATATCACGATAGAATATTTCAGAAGTATCACGAGATACAAGTCTTCTAGCAAGCTGCCGGCAAAAGTCATAAATATAATTTGACAATGAAAAACCATCACATTCGGTAAAAAAAAAAATTACGTTTTCACTGCAAAACCTTGTACATTTTTTGAATTGGTAAAACGTTGAATTTGTAATTGTTTGGAATTGTAAAAGTGTAAAGTGTGTTGGGAGATAATTTCTCTAATAACTGCTAATCTTTTATTTTTAAAAAAAAAAGGACAAAGGTGTTTATGTAGAGATTTGAAGCTTTTCTAACACCTTTGTCTGAAGAATTCATTAAAACATTTTTTACAATATCGATTGATTTTTCTCTGATCAAAAAAACGTATTTAATTGGATTTAATTGTCCAGAAGGCATTAAAAAATGAAACCAACGCCCCTGAAGCCATGCAGCGGCGCCGTTGAGGCTGGTTATGTTTAAACGCTGTCCTCGCGACAGCAGCAACATTCTGTAGGAGGAATAATGATGAAATTGCGCAGTCTTTCCCATTCGGTTGTGCTTCAGTCCACAGACTTTAAAACAAGACCCTGTAGCGGAGCAGTGAGGGATTTAATTGAGGAAGGTTTGCTTTCAGCGTCTAAAAATAATGAATTCGTTGCCTTTAGCACCACCTGAGATTTCGAGCAGGCTAGCTTTACGTGAAATGCCCTTGTTCACAACTTTTTTTAACTCGTTCCCTTGTGGCCAGATTTTCACGTTTCTTTTTGTTTTGTTTTTTTTCCCTTCTTTTTCTTAAGAAAGCTGCTGGCTTCATGCTTTCATCAGAAAGTTGCTCCAAACGTATCACACAGTTAGACGGCCATTGTAGCTGGATTTCGAGTAAACACGAGGTTTGTTTCTTTTGAAAGGGAAAGTGAAAGGGAAATGTGCCAGTTTTTTTTTTTTTTTTATTTAAATCTCACACACACACACACACATTGAGTAGAGATTAGAATAGAGTAAATAAACCTCAAGTTTTCCTTTAATGTGAGAAATATTACTCCAGGGTTTGTTTTATTAATAATAAATGTCCTTTTTCTTCCATCAATGAAATCATCATGTTCCCGATCCTCACATATGGTCCTGAACACATTGTTCAGATTGTGAATATTCCACACACACACACACACACACACACACACACCCCAGCAGGATGTGATTTCTCTTTAAGTTGGACGTGTTCCTGTATTCAGAATCTGTTCTTTTCCATCAGTCTGCACCTCCGACTCCTCTAACTCAAGATGTGTTTGAATATTTCTTCCATATCGAGGAAAGAAAGGCTTATTTGGTAAAGATTATTAAATAATTGATTGATATTTAGTTGCAGTCGAACCAGAGCAAGTGTACAGAAAGTTAAGGAAACTCTTCCGTCTCTTTACAGTATTTAACCTGCATCTGGTTTCCACAGTAACGCAGATGAGGAGTCTGAGTAATTTGTAGTAATCAGTAGGGCGGTGCTCGGCTCAGCTAATGTTAGCTAGTTACCTGTAAAATAAATAAATAAATAAATGAAAGAGAAACAACCTGAAATGTCACAGGAATAACTTAATGCGGCGAACTCGGACCAAACAGCCGATCTGTGTGTGTAATATTCCTAGTGATTTACTTGACAAACGTGTATTCAATAAACATTTTCAGTCTCAAAATCCGTCTTGTTTGTACTCCTTGTTTCCTAACAGGATAAGCCACATTATCCCTCAGTGCTGCTGGATTCTGGATTCTGATTGGTCGGAAGGTGATCATTTTCTGACATTGGTGCAGGTTTATATCAATGCGCTCGTTCTGACAATCGTACGTTATTGTCTCTATATTAAAAAGGCGCTGATGTGGTGACATTTTCTGTAAGGAGACACGTAGAAGGAGTCTCCAGCGTCAGAAGGAGGAGTTTGCGTTTCTTTGCGGTTTCTCAGTAATGTGACGAGCTGCATTTATTTATTTATTTTGTTTGTTTTTTGTTTTTGTCTTATTAACTCTGAGAGAGGAAAAAAAAAAAGTGAGCCTGGTGAGGGAGCGATTACAGGAACGCTGCTATAACGTAAGTGAAAACAGGAGCTGACTTGTTTCTGAATGTTTCACAACATTAAATGTAACTACAAACGGATAAACAGTACATGTCCTGCTTTAATGAGGTACTCCAATCCTTTACTAAATAAAAAAAATTGTACTTGTCAGTTTCCTGTGATATAAGAGGAATAAACCGACACAGAGAGAGAGAGAGAGAGAGAGAGAGAGAGAGTTATTAGAGTAGTAAAAAAAAAAATACCTGCATTTCAGAGATGGTATGCAGTGGGCGGGGCTTATAATATCTACTCTTTTAATAGTGATAGCCACGTTCGTCTTTGACTCAGCTTTTCCTGTGGAGGACACTGGGAAAAATCCCCAACTGTTCTGTCTAAGAGCAGTGTTTAGTGTTTTAGAACCTGGAGGTAAGTCATAACTAACCCATTTTTTCCCTTCTACCTTCTTTCCACAGTTTAACGTGAGTCTATCATTAAATTTCTTCTTATTTTTTTTAAATTCATGAAAGCAGATGCATGTGTGACCACCTGTGAAACCTTGTCATGTTCACAAAAACTCAGATGCAGAAATACACTATACATCCAAAAGTATGTGCACCCCTGACCATCACACCCATATGTGGTTCTTCTCCAAGCTGTTGCCACAAAGTCAGAAGCACACAGTTGTATAGAACGTCTCTGTGTGCTGTAACATTACATTACAATTTCCCTTCACTGGAACTAAGAGGCTGAAACCTGCTCCAGCATGACGACGCCCCTGTGCACAAAGCGAGCTCCATGAAGACATGGTGTGTGAAGGTTGGAGTGGAAGAACTCGAGTGTCCTGCACAGAGCCCTGACCTCAACCACCACTGAACACCTTTGGGATCTGTGTTCATTCAGCTAGAAGAGCGAATTATTAGTGAGATCAGGTGCTGATGGGATGTCGAAGAAGTCTGGGGTTCAGTCGGTGTTCCAGTTCATCCCAAAGGTGGTCAGTGGGGTTGAGGTCAGGGGTGCACATTCTTCTGGTCATGTAGTGTACTGGAATGGGATACAGTAATGGAAAATGAGAGGGTCAAAAAAACAATAAAAATTGTTGAACTGTTGGACAGATGATCGCTTTTTATTTTTAAGGGAAATCAGGACAGATTACACGCACAAACGCACGCCAACTTCCTGTAGCATGTTACGAAAGGAGATCTACATCACAGTTTCTAATGGATCTTTCCATTAGCTTCTGTTCTTTTGTTGTTTTCACACAATCATGGTAATTTGACCACTGATCTTAATCTTCTGGTGTCTTTGTATTCTTTAGAGGAGAGACGATTTGACCTGATTTAAACTTTAAATCGCATTTTTAAGTAGCAGTGAAGAAGCCTGTCAGATACGTAGGAGTTAAAATGACCTGGTAGGGGGTTTGGATGTTGAAATCTGGCCTTTTTTTTTTTTTTTTTTTTTTTTTTTTTTTTAAATTGGACACGTAAGAAGAGAGATGAACTCGGACTGAGACAATACAATGTTTGTTTTCGCAGCAGCAGAATTCCAGAAACAGGAAGTCATGTACTATTATTATAGCCTCTGGTAAATGTAATGAAATAGATAAGTATACACACAACGAGGACAGATTATTTTATTATATTTTAACACTTTTTTTTTTTTTTTTTTTACTATCGTGTTTGATTCACTGGGGCTTTTAGCTCATTTACATTACATTTATGGCATTTGGCAGACGCCCGTATCCAGAGCGACTTACAATAGTGCTTTGAAGTCTATCAAAAATACATTCTGATA
>CM074939.1:16860672-16873154 GCA_037576815.1 Pangasius larnaudii | reverse complement strand
ATCACTAGTGTTCCCAAAGACCAATCACTGATCACTAGTGTTCCCAAAGACCAATCACTGATCACTAGTGTTCCCAACGACCAATCACTGATCACTAGTGTTCCCAACGACCAATCACCGATCACCAGTTATTCAACCTGTAACTATTTTCTTTGTCTGTTTCCAGACTCATGACAGAAATGACAGAATAAATATATAAATTGTTTGTTTGGCACTGTGCCCAAAGATAAAAGTAATAACTTATTCTATAAGAAATAAGTTATAATCTGTTCTTTTCTATTCTAGTCAAAGTGTCTTCAGAAAATCTTCCTCCTTCAGGTAACGGTTTGATATCCACATGATGAATGAATACGTAAAGATGACATCATACGTCGACTTCCAGTCTCGTTGGTTTGTTACCGTTGCTGTCATGTTTTTTTTTGTTTTTTTTTTTAGATTTTTTTTAGAATAGGAATTTTGTGGAATTTTAGATATTGTCACATGTAACGATATTTTTTGAAAGATAATCCCTGTAATAATAATCTACTGTAACTTCTCTAGCTGTACTAATACAGTAGTGGGACTGATGGGTGTATAACAGTGTGGTGTATAAAGTTCTCTGAATACTTTTAACCGGTTTTGAGCGATTTAGACCACATGGGGTGGAGAGTGACGTCAGCTCACACGAATAGCATAGTTCTGGTGATTATTTAATCACGAAGATCATGTGCTGTAGTAGATGGCTGGATCTAACGGGGGGAAACCGGAAACACACACACACACACACACACACACTCAGCTTATAAGGGCCCACACCACAGGAATCGGAGGAGAGGAACGGAGGGAACTTCTCCTCTAGAAAAATGCTTGGAAGGAAAAGTCTCGCGGATGTCACCGGGCGCCGTGCGGATCATCTGAGCGCTTAAAAAAAAAAAAAAAAATGTTGGACGGTGTCGTTTCTCTGAGCGCGTGCGACACTCCGCTGCTGCAGCCGGTCTGGGACGGGATACGTGAGCGCTCGGGAGTGCCGCTGTGGAGCGCGTGCCTGGCCTTCTCGTCTCACGTGCTATTGTCGACGCTCTTCCTCGGGCTCGATGTGCTCGGCTCGCACGTGCCATGGATCAGTCAGTACAGGATGCACGGAAAGCCGGTCAGCCTGCGCGACTGGTTCCGGTGCCTCGGACGGATTTCGTGGAAGTACGCGCTGTGCGTCTTGCCGGTGAGCGCGTGCGTCGGGTACGCGCAGCACGAGCGCGCGGCGGCGGCGGCTTCCGCGCCGTCGCTGCTCGTCGCGTGCTCGGAGTGTCTTTCGTGCTTGCTCGTGTTCGACACCTTCTTCTTCGCGGTGCATTACACCACGCACAGGTGAGACTTCCGCTTTCACACACTTTCATCAGCCTCAGACATCAGGGATGAATTCACCTCAACTCAAACAAAAACTTATTTCAGAACTGAAATATTATATAATGTTTTATTAATGTGTGTGTAAGCTTTATAAAGTAAACATTACTTTAGGGTCATTCCTGTATGCTGTGCCTTTTCTGTCTCTGGGGGAAAAAACAAAACAAAAATAAAGATTAAAAATAGTATTTTTCACTATATATTATATTTCACTATATATTATATTTCATAATAATATCATATTTCACCTGCAGGTGGTGCTTACAGAATAAATAAATTAGCCCTGCTGTACATTTTAAATGGACTTTTTTTCACGATCTCTGTATTTCGTGTTTCAGCACGTGCTCTATATGATCTTCCAGACGAATTATTTATCGTTTATTGTTTTCTTTGTCATAACAACTGTGTAATATTCAGGAGACGATGACTACGTTGGTGAATAATTACATTCCCCGAAGACATTTTATTGCCCAGATCTGAAAGGCAAGTGCTGACTTGCAGCTCGCAACCGAGAAATGATGCAGAGGAGACGTGAAGTACAGTCCAGCCGTTCCGCAGCGTTAGTGTGAACAAGTGGGTGTGATGAAGTGGCGTTAATGTAACCACTCCGGAGAGAAGTGTTTTCCTCTATCAGCATGAGCGTTATTACTCTTCTAGCCCAGCAATTTTCCAACGCTTTTTATCCGTTTATAGTTACGTTTAACGTGGCGCGTCCCTGAAACAAGTTAGTTCCCGTTCTCAGTCGCGTTATAGAATCTGTAGACAGCCGTTTTTTTTCTCGTTACACATTTTACCGAGAAACCGCAATAAGCGCAAACTCCTCTGTTCCGAAGATGTCGTAAAACTTAAAGCTGTTCCAAAGCGCTGACACTGGAGACTCCTTCCATAAATGTTAAATAAACGTCTCCTTACAGAAAGCTTCACCGCCTCATTACGATCACACACATTCAGTATCCGCCGTACACGTGCCTGTGAACGAGATGTTCCTATAGACTGCTGTCAGAGCTGCTGCTATGGAAATTAATCAGCACCTTCTGTTCCTCAGAAACCCCTGGCTCTTCAGGACCTTCCATCAGTCTCACCACATGAACAGGCATCCTTTTGCACTGGCGGCTCAGGACTCGAGCGTCACCGAGCTCGTCTCTCAGCAGCTGCTGGCCGTGTGGAGCACCATGGTGGTGGGCTGCCACCCAGTCAGCGAGATCCTCTTCCACCTGCTCAACATCTGGCTGGCGGTGGAGGACCACTGCGGTTACGACTTCCCCTGGGCTCTGCACAGGATGCTGCCCTGCTTCGGAGGGGCTCCTTTCCACCAGGCCCATCATCAGCGCGTTACGGGGAACTACGCGCCGTACTTCACACACTGGGACCTCATATTTGGGACGGCAATAAACACGTGAACGGACGTTTGCTTTGGAAGGAGCTGCAGATGAGGATATGGATTTAAAAAAAAAACAAAAAAAAACTTGAAAACGTGAATGTTGACTTGCACTAAGACCATGTCCACATGTCCAGCGCTTCACTGTTTGCTCCATGACTGCGGGAAAATCTTAACAAGGCGATTCTGACTGAAATCATTTCATTGTTTTGTTAGTCATCTCTGTCTGAATGCCTACAGATGTACTGGACTTCTATCTGCACAGGAATGGCATGTCGAGGCTCCGAAAATGAAGCGTTTCATAATCGGTAGAGATGTTTTAGTGCGAGCAGAACAAAAAAAAACAACACCACCCTGGTATGTTTAAAAATGCTAACATCGCGGCGTCCTGCGGCATACCTGTCGCGTGTGTTTAGCGTGTTATGGACGTGTTAGGACTCGTTTCATCACAGCCGCTGATCAGGCTGTTATTTTCATGGTGTGTAATCATTAACATGGTTGCAGTTGATCAGTTGCAGTTTGTTTTATTATTACATCCTCGTGTGGAGAATATGAACGGTGTTGCACTGCGCCTGGATCCAACGCTCCGACGCTACAAACCGCACTGAGAACGCAGGTTTCGGAAAACGCACCGGTCTTGTTTGATTTGCATTCGTTTATAACCTTAAGCACATTATCATCGGTTCACACATATACTGTATTTTAGCGCTTGTTGCTGTTTTCCACATTTCGCCTTCGCTACCGCTCAGTACGCAGCTAACGTTATTCCTGATGTGTTTGACGTGACATTTAATGAAGCACGAGTGCACTGGCTTGCTCATGTGAGCGTTATTTAATCACTTTTGCATTTTCACAAGGACGGAGTTGTTTTCAAAAACGCTCTTCATGTGAATAAAATTTTTTTTGAAGTGTAAAAAATGCATTTTTTAAAAAACATCAAGAACATCAGGATCGTTCGTAAATTCATAAACTGATCGATTTCCATGTAATCTGTTTGCAATAGAAGCATTTTTTAGGCGATTCCTATCAAAATTTGAAAACTGTCCAAAACCCAGCTCCTTGGGATTTTCTTTTTTTTTTTTTTTTTCCTCCAGCTACTGTGCTCGCAAACTTTCCGAAAACTGTGGACCTGGCAACCCCAGTGCTCCATGTCGCACGCGGTTCACTTTCACTTTAAAATGTCAGCCCGCTCTGTGTGAACACACACTCTGAATTTAATTTATTCATTCTTTTTTAAGTGAACGTGAACGCTTGTCCTGCATTAATTAATCTCTTGAAGAGACATTTATTTTATTACATACAGTGCTGTGCAAAAGTCTTAGCCCCCAATTCTTTTTTTTAATGCAAATTTTATCTGAGATGTTTATTTGATATCTTCTGCATTTTATATATAAAAAAACAACCATATATAAATATATAAAAAGTAGATTTACAAACACTATCTTTTCAACACTTTACAAACATTTGTATGCCAGTAAAGAAAGTATAATATATAAAGAATAACACTGTTACCATGCTGAAGTGGATTATTTTTCTATCTGGAGTGTTTTATTCCACTTATGCCACAGCGATTCACCAAAAATTACAATGTTTACTTTATTACTGAACAACACATCACTCATTTTAACGGTTTATAGTTAAGATTTAAAGTCCAGGAACATCTGAGAGACAAGTTAGTTCCTTGTCGTCTTTTGTGTTGTAGCAGCTATAAACATTCCACATGTTGCCTAGAAACCGCCAAAGAAACGTAAACTCCTCTGTACTGATGATGTCGGGGAAACTTAGCATCTGACTGTTACAAAGCGCTGACACTGGAGACTCCTTCCATAAATGTTAAAGAAACATCAGCTATAGAAACGATAACGTATCAGAACGAGTGCATTAACATTAACACAAACCTGTCGTTCACGTTGCAGCTGGAGCGACTGCCTGAGCCGTGCTCTTCTACCAAAATAAATCTGACCAATCAGATTCGAGAATTCAAATGCACTGTCGTGTAGCACGTCATAAACCTCTTTTCAGACAGAAACACTAATGAAG
This sequence comes from Pangasius larnaudii, assembly GCA_037576815.1. Classification (NCBI taxonomy): domain Eukaryota; kingdom Metazoa; phylum Chordata; class Actinopteri; order Siluriformes; family Pangasiidae; genus Pangasius; species Pangasius larnaudii. The sequence goes on along the minus strand of CM074939.1, from coordinate 16,868,356 downwards.
GCTGTCAGGTTTCAGACAGACGCAAGTGCAAGTCTCCAGAACGGTTAGATTCTCCAAAACACTCATTCTTTATAAAACTGCGTATAAAAATGCACTTTGAAACTACTGATAGAGTTTTAAAAAGTAAAGGATTGTCACACCAGATATTGACTTTGTTTAGTTTATTAGTTTACTTCCTTTTTAAAGATGTTTTGCTTGATTTCTGAAGGCGTCACTGCTTTACAGCATTTCTTCACAGTGTGTCTTTGGCTGTTATACAAAACACGTCCCTTCAGTCGGTAACGTAAATGATATCTATGTTTATGTGCACTAATGTGAGTATCAAGTGTTAAACAAAAACTGACATTCACGCAAAATAATAATAAAAGAACAGGATGTCCTGAAACTGTCATGTTGTTGTATTGTAATGTATTGTTTAAAAGAGTTAAAACGTTTTAGGACATACTTAAAGCTTCAAATTAATAGGTGTGTGGGGGGAAAAATCTTAATTTGTTACAAAAAAGGGGTATAATTTAGTTGAAGTTATAATATCTTGATATCAAACTGTAACAAAGTACCATGATATGTTCGAAAGTCTTAAAAATCCCAGACAAAATGAATGTTAACCCTTTCCTGCATAAATGATCGAACATCCAGGATCATTACTTACAAATGCATAACATTATAAATTTGGACTTTTCTTTTTTTTTAAATAAATATTGCTTATATTAATCAGTAAATGGATTTCCCATCTGTAGAAATACTGTGAAGGGAAAAAGGATAAAACATATACTGAAATAAAAAAAAAACTTTTCAATGTGTTAATAAAAAACTGTTAACATTCTGGTCTAAAATATTTAATGTTGATGACCAAAATGAGAGAAAATATAATTTTTGAGCAGTATTCTTGATCTACGCAGTTTAGGACTGTTGCATGATGTGGCTGATTTCAGTGGTTTAAAAAAATAAAAATAAATAAATAAATATAAAAAAAAACACTCCAGAGTTAACCACAAGTGGCGAGCTCCGGGGTCCAAGCACTCCTCAGAAATAGTGGCCAGTTCTTAAGATGCATTGACCAATAAAGAGACCAGACATGAACATACAGTACTTATCACGTTTTGTGATGATAGGTTCAGTGAGTTGTAGGAATTGCCTGCTGAAAGCTGATTGGCTGACATCGGCTATGTTTTGAAGTAATTCAGTGTAGGATCTGAAGCGAACATTGCAAGGAAAGAAAAGAAGCCATAAAACTAGGAATCCTGCTCCCAGACTTTGCAGACCCAAGTTAATTACCGCTTGGTTACTGATTGCTGGATTTCAACTGTCCTGTGAACAATCAGCAACTGATAGGACATCCCTGACCAGAGGACCAACCCTCTCAGCCAAGAGGAACCTCTGGTAAACTCATTGATCTAGGCTTTCAGCCAAGACCAGATGGCTTATACTGTACATTCCCTTTATTTACTACTGTTTATACATTTCCGTTTATTTACTACTGTTTATACATACTGTTTATACTGTACATTCCCTTTATTTACTACTGTTTATACTGTACATACTGCACTTGCTGCTTTTTGCACTTCTGATTAGACGCTAAACTGCATTTCGTTACTCTGTATTTATACATGTGTAATGACAATAAAGTTGAATCTAATCTAATCTAATCTAATCTAATCTAATCTAATCTAATCTAATCTAATCTAATCTAATCTAATCTCACCCACCACGATGGTAAAACTGATAACAGAAAAATCCAGTTATAGATTAGTAGATTGATGCAGCACATCAAAATGGACTTTTCGTTCCTGAGAAATAGCTATCTGGACTTAACTCCACCTTCCTCTACTGACCCGTTTACTGAACATGTATTCCAAATTTGGTTCACATCATGAATGACAGCTATTTGAGTAAACCAGCTCCGCCTCCTTAGAATCGATTGACATGTGGAGGCCATATTGTGTACAAATCTCAACATGATCATTATTGAGCTTCACATAGACACCAACCTGCAATTCAAGTTTGGTGACGATAGTTCAGTGTTAAACGTACCAAATGCCTGCTGAAATCTGATTAACTGATGGCAGGCATGTTTTTTAAGTAATTATTCCATCATAAAAAAAAAATCTACTTATACATTAGCACATAAATGCAGCATACCACATTTCAGCTCGATCACACTTGACACACCTGAGGAAAATGCTAGGTGACTTTAGCTCCGCCCTGTGTGTATGGCCACACCCCTAACTTTGCATATGACCTCAGAATCTAGTCCCGTATTTGTCTTTCTAGTTTCGTGCAAATCCACGTTGGCAGGTAATCATGACTTACAGCCGGTTGAGTTTATCTGCCTCGTAACTGACTGGCGGCCACGTTGTTACCAAATGTGAATACGGTTTTTAATAATTATTGCGGTTCACAATCTCCTGAGTAGTTTGTCTACCAAATATGTGAAGAGAGACTAAAATTCTTAGGGCTAGTTCTCAAAAGTAGGTTTTGTATATTATGCAAATTAGCAAAAAAAAAATCCTCATGGTGGAAATTAATGGGTGAGGAAAAGAAATAAGAGAAAAAATACATTTTAAGTGTCAGACTTGTGGTTCTCAAGATAAGGCTTTAGTTCATCATGAGGGCTTGTGTTTTATATATATATATATATATATATATATATATATATATATATATATATATATAGCGCCACTATTAGGCCCACTGAGCCCATCTCGCGTGCCTGGCTGCGGGCACAGAGTCCCTTTACCTCCCCTAAAAAACTATATTTTCAAAATCCTACCCGTTCACTGGAGTCTGACTCCAACATACTGTACATAATCTTTTACTTAATTTTGAAATTTGTCCATAAAAGTTTGTGAAGATTTACATCTTATGTTTAAATTGACTCTGCCTAAGTGAACACTGTGCATGAAAACGTTTTAGACCAAAATATTTTGATCCAGGTTTAAAAGAATCACAACAGTTTCCTAAAATAAAGCAGATGTGCCAGTCTTGATGCGTTTTTGCATATTTTAACATCACTGGTACGAGTTATCGCTCAATAAATACACCAACAAAGCACTCTTCTTTTTTTTCCCCAAAGTCAAAAAGGCAATAAATAAATAAATAAATAAATAAATAAATAAATAAATAAATAAATAAACTTACAAATCTGGAATGACCGACAATTGTGTAGGTGTTTTGAATTCTCCCTGGAAGCCCCGCCCCCTTCTCACATCTCTCATGAGTAATCATTTACTCGATTTTCCCTCTTTAAAGACGTGTCGATGCGGCGTTCTCACTTCCTGGAGAATGTTTTGAGTTCATTAATGTGAAATAAAATTTATTGGTGTATTTTTCAAATGGACTAAATGTTAGACAAGTATGTAGTTAACATCATCTAGTTATAGTTATTAGGGATGCCACTGAAAATATTCAGCCAAATGTAGTCATCAGCAACAATAACAAAAGAACGCAGCTCTGGTTTTTTTTTTCCAAAAGGGATGTGACGGTAATTTCTGGTAGTAGTTTAGTGTTTCTCTAGTGTAGTGCTGAATCAGATGTGTGTCAGAAGGATGAGGAAATGTGGAAGTGCTGGAGAACCCGTTCTTTGTACATGAGAAAGTTTTCCTTAATTTAACACTCATCAGCTCTTTATCGCAGCTTTAGTGAGTCATGGCAGATGTTTTAGAGCAGGAAGCACGCAAGAATGTGTGGGATAAAGAACCCCCTGGTCCAAACTGTGTGTAAAAAAAAAAATAATTCAGCTGAGAACAGTAGAACCTTATTATGTAATTATATAATATTATAGAAATATAAATCTAGCACTCTAGATCTGCTAACTATCCAAAGAAGCTCTGAGGAACCCTTTGTATCTATTGGAAAGATTAAAAAAAAAAAGTGAGTGGTTTCATTTAAACTTCTAATGAGTCTAGTTTGTCTCTCTGGAAGAACCTTAAATGTTCTATGCAGAACCCTACAAGAGATTATTTCCCTTGTAGAAAAGTTTCCCAAGGCATTAAAGAAAAAAAATCTAAATATAAAACCCTAATTTTTTAATCCTCTCTCTCTCTCTCTCTCTCTCTCTCTCTCTCTCTCTCTGGGGAAATCCTTAAAGGTTCTGTGTAGAACCCTAAAACAGATGGTTTCCTTAGAGATTCGAGTCGAAGAACCACTGAGGAACCCGCTATAAAGAGGACAGAACAACCTTAAAGACTTAGACACATTAAACATTTGTTCGAATCATACAGTATTCTGTTGAGTCTAGTTTATCCGTATGGGAGAACTCTTAAATGTCCTAGAACAGAGGATGTTTCTTTTAGAAAAGGTTCCCAATGCACTCGATCCTCTCTCTCTGGGGAAACCCTTAAAGGTTCTACCTAGAACCCTACAGCAGATGGCTTCCTTTTCTGAGAAGTAAAACACTTCTAGGAAACAAAGAACCTCTATCTATCCAAAGAACCCTTCAGGATCCCTTTTCTTAAAGAAGGTAGAACCACTTTAAAGAGTCAGAATCATTAATCATTTAAAGAATGGAAACAATTTTAGTTCGTCCCTCTAGAGAAACCTACATCCGAGGGTTCCTTCAACCAGCGAAAGAACCCTTTTCTCTAAGAGTGTCCTCAGTTCCATATTAGTCGATTTGGAGGTTTTCATTTGAGAGATCTTTCTTATTCTGTCTGAAACATTCTGAAAATTGCTTTAGGGTTTATGCTACATTAATGGCTTGTATTTGTAAGGAATAACACACTCAGTGTCATGCAGTTATAGTGAAATAATCAACGATTACCGTGAGTTACTGCTACCACTGAGATTATTTTCCTATAACAGCCCAAGTGTTTTATTCCTCTTAAAGCACAGCAATTTCCCAATTACTGCAATTTGTTATTATTAAAGAATGAAATGTCGTACTTTTTATCCTTTTACAGCTACATTTAATGTTGTGGAACGTCCATGAAGCGAGTCCGTTCCTGTTCTCGCTTACGTTATAGCAGCTATAAACAGTCGTTCCCTCACCAGCGTCTCTTGAAGTTAATAAGACAAAAAAAAAAAAGAAATAGATGCAATTTGACATGTTACAGAAAAAAAAAGCATAAACTCCTCTGTCCTGAAGATGTCTGAAAAATTAAAATTACAGCTTGACCTCTGACACTGGAGACTCCTTCCATAAATGTTAAATAAATGTCTCCTTAGAGAAAACTTCACTGTATCAATGATCAATTACACGTTTTAATTTGTAATCTGTTTAGTGTTAGTGGAGCGCCCGCTGTACGACTCCCTGTGAACGAGCCGTTACTATAGAAACGATAATGTGTTAGAGCAAACGCGTTAATGTAAACCTGCGCTACTGTCAGAGCTGCTGTTATAGAAAATGAATCAGCGCCTTCCGGCCAATCAGAATGCAGGATTCAGCAGCGCTGTGGCGTAATGTTTGTATTGTTTCGACTGGCCCGCAGTGGATGCTGCGGTGTGGAACAGAGGATACAGTAAGGTACGGATTCTGTGCTGCTTTGCCCTGAACGCTGAGCTGACATCAGGATCGAGAGTCTGAAATGCAGGATATGAGGGATGGCGTCATTCTGCCGGAGATTAAGATCTTTGTCCTGGATCAATGACGAGAACCCATCAATCCTGTAAGAGTAGAAGTACTGTGTCTGGGTTTTTCTTTCCTAACACTAGTGTGTATTTCTACTGAAATACCAGGCAAGTTGTTTAACCGTGGAATGATCCATCAAATTTTGATCTCAGTGTTAATCACCCTTTAGAGTTATTTCCATTCATTTCCTTTTTAATGAAGTACGTTACAGATTATAAATGGCTTTTTAAGCTCGGGTTAAAAAGACAGCAGATGTTTCGTGTTTAATTAATGTTTCTGGAGTTTTGTCCTTTCCATTGCCAAAGCCAGATTCTCCAGAACTTTTAAACTGAATCATTATTAATGACTTCAGATTTCAGGAGCGCTGTGGTATGAAGTCGAATCCTACAAGCCAGTAGGTGTTCTTCTCCCCTTGACTCCCCTTTTAGGCTGATGGAGGTTTACTGACTCATCAGATTTATTACGGATTATAACATGACATGGCTGATTTAGTGTGATCTGAACACTTGTCTAATATTTTTTTGCATAAATCCATAAATTTGCAAAAAGACCCAGCACCTCATTCCATCATCTGCCATGAAATTTGCTTTTAAAATAATTTTTAATGATAATTTAATGAATTTTGCCTCTTACCTGGAGCTGCGGCTGTTCCCACTCTGCCTTCAGGTTCTGTTTATTTACAGTTATTCTATTGTTATATAATGGAAATTCACTTTAAACTGAAATGACTCATGAAACCATGCTTCACGGTTTCTCAGTAAAATGACGAGAGAGAAACGAATGGTGTGGGTTAAATGAGAACATGACTGTACTTGTTTCGACAATGTTCTGTAACACTGAATGTAACTATAAATGGATAAAAAAAAAAAGTAAGACATCTCATTCTCTGGCACCGTTGGCAAATTGCTGTGGTATAAGAGGAATTAAAAATAAAACACTCCATGTGCGGTTATTGGAAAATAATCAGTTTTGGGGTCTGCTTCATCCTGCCACCTTGTCACTGATTATTTTCCTGTTATAGCGTGACACGGAGTGATTCATTCCTTCTATAAGACCTGATTCTCTCTCTCTCTCTCTCTCTCACACACACACACACACACACACACACACACACACACACCAGCATGAAAAAGCCCCAGCAAACGTCTCATTACCTTTATTTTTCAGCGGAAAGTTGCAGAGGGATGTCTTTCTGCAGATTAAACAGACTGATATTTGCTTGCAATAGTGCTGTTAGCTTTAAAATGCAAAACAATACGTGATGAGAATCCCTTTTTTTCTTTGTTTTTACATTTCGTAAACATAACTCTTAGGACAGTGGTAGCTCAGTGGTTAGGACATCGGGCTACTGATCGGAAGGTCATGAGTTCAATCCCCAGCACCACCAAGATGCCACTGGTGGGCCCTTGAGCAAGGCCCTTAACCCTCAACTGCTCAGTTGTATAAATAAGATAAATGTAAGTCGCTCTGGAAAAGGGTGTCTGCCAAATGCCGTAAATGTAATTCTTATGCGACAGATTGCTAAATGGTGTGTGTGTGTGAAATACAGGAGAAAAACTCACAAGCTGTTGACTTTATTTCACAACAGACAGGAAACAGACGAGATCCAATTTCATTGTTTAATATAAAATGTTAGTGAAAACAATTATGTCTAAGATAGTGTAGGATGGTTCAGGTAAAGTATCTCACACACACACACACACACACACACACACACACTCAAAACATTCATGCTTAGGTGAAATTTAGGCTAGAAAAGTTCATCTACCCTCATGATCTAAAGAGAGCAAGATGACGGTCAAGGCAACTTGAGCTATGTCTATAGACCCTGAGCTGCCTGATCTGCTCAAATTAGAGGGCAAACATTATTTATGTGGTTGGTTATTCCAAGGAAACGTTCTCCCAGAGGATCCCCTGTCACTCTGAGGACATCTAGGAGGCTTTTTTTTAATTGTTTTTCTTTCCATTATCTGTCTGTCTGAGTATCTTTCCGGTTCTCCGGTTTTCTCTAACTGTCCAAAATGTGCTGTTACGTAAACCGTAGATTTGTGTGTGTGTGTGTGTGTGTGTGTGTGTGTGTGTGTGTGTGTGTGTGTGTGTGTGTGTGTGTGTGTGTGT
>CM074939.1:16824171-16836701 GCA_037576815.1 Pangasius larnaudii | reverse complement strand
AGTAACTACTGTGTGGAAACTGGTTGCTTCAAAAGTAGACACATTTTCAACATTTGGCTGTTTTAATTAACTTTAAGATGTTTAGCTTCTAACAGAAACTTTGCATAAAGTAGCCTGTATTCATGATTATACAACTTCTTAATACAAACATTTGATGATTTCACTGTCCTTGAATTGCTGCGTCGTCCCTAGCAACGGGGTCGACCACACCTACTCACTAAGATAAAGGTTTTAGTACTTTCCTTACTCAGAGTCGCTCTGAGAAGTTTCCTACATCACTTTTAGTCTAGGACTCGCAGCGAGGACTGCTTAGGCTGAGACAGGAGCTCTCTCAGAGAATACTAAGAAGCTTTGTGAATACGGGCCCTGATTCCTAACAGGTTTTTGAATATTTTGAGGAACAAAAACTACACACTTTCTAAACATGTTCCTGGTTTGGGTTGGTCTTCACAAGCGTTGTGGCCTTTAACTGACCCTTAATGAAAGTTTAAATATAAGATCTTTTAAAATAAAAAATAAACAAGAGGAAAGACGTCTTTAATGTTAAGTGTAGGGAAGGTTTATAGGTTTATAGACAAGTTTTTAAGCTGCAGAATTGAAGACAGTAAATATTGAGCAAGCTTCGGGTGTTCTTAACACTTCTGTGATGTTTTTGTCTCACCACATGAATAAAAACAAAACAAAAAAAGTTTCGCTTTAGTGCCATGTCACTAAACAAGCGCGTTAGCTAAATGCAGGTTTTTAAATGCCATGGAAGAGCAACTCCAAGCTCTGCAGCAGGAAGTAAAACTTTTCCTGGAGCTACAGCCCAGAACCTTAAATCGGTCCAGGTTTCTCTGGTGGGATCATGCCGTGAGAAAGTTCTTTGGTTCCTGTAAAGGTTCCTGTGTCAACAGACCTATTATTAAACCCTGCATGCTTTGTGTCAGGTGTGTTAGGAAACCTTTAAACTATGAACCTAAAGAATTAGATCAAACCTGGTGATAAGTTGCTGTTGGTCAGTCGTGTTGTCCCCCTGTTTCTGGGTAGCACTCTGGGGCTGCTGTTTCACAATCTCCTCCCTGCTCAGAGATGGTGAACTCTGCTTTGAGTTCTCTTTTGGCTTGGCCTGAGGTTCCACTTTCGCATGCGGAGCTTCTGTGGGTTTAACTGCACCATTGCTACTCCTCCTTTGCTGCATGGCATCCTTCCTTATATCTTTACCATTGTTGTTCTGTTTTTCCGGAAAGAGTGTCACCTTCTGAAGATCCAGGATCTTGAAGATGTCCTCAGAGAACGTTTTCTCTTCCTTCTCATCCAAGGTCTCCTGGAGATAGCTCCAGCGCTCCCAGGATGGTTCTCGGGATGCTCGAAACCCAGGAGGGGCACCCATGCTGGGCAGAGTCTGCGTACGTTTCCTCGGGCTTCCCATGTCTGCCGGAGGTGGGGAAACGGGAGACAAAGAGGACGAAGAGGAAGGAGCGACCTTTGATGCTGACCCCTCGGTCTCAAACGCGTCCACTTCCTCTTCTTCTGGGGACTCGGAAAAGGATAACATCTCACACTGAGAAAGCAGAGGACAGGGTTAGTGGAAGAAGAAGAAGTGAAACCAATAAACAACAAAAGAGAGTTGTTCGGGGAAACAGTGTGGTGTGATGAAGCGGAGTTACTGTCTCCACTCCGAAGCTGATTATTTTCCTGCAACAGCACATCCCGAAGTGTTTTAATGCTCTTATACCACATGAATTTACCAACACTTACAATTTTTAATGTATTACAATACAAAATATCACAAGTTCTATGTGCTTATAGTTACATTTAATGGTGTGCATGTTCTCTGTTTTCGACTGTTAGAATGTGCTGACACTGGAGACTCCTTTCATAAATGTGAAATAAATATCTACTCACAGAAACCTTCACCATATCAATGATTACACACTTTTTAAAAAAAAAATCCATTTATTATTATTGGAGCATCCGCTGTACAAGTCCCCCAGAATGAGCTGTTACTATAGAAACAAAACAACAACCTGCTCTACCACTTTTCCGACCAATCAGAATCCAGAATTCAGCAGCGTTGTGATGTAAATTAATTTAGCCATCAGTTTGAGCAAATTAAAAGTGAAAGAAGGAAGAATTTTTTTAATGGTTAAAAGAAGAACTTGGGAATAATATAATTGAGCTGATCTGATTTTTACGTTGTTCACATCTAATTGTTATTCATGATGGTGCAGATGATTTGGGTTACTGACAGGAAGTGCCTTAAGTGTGGGTGTGCATTTTTCTGTTTTTGCGGTTTGGTGTGCGTGTGCATGCATGTACACTTTTTCAGTTGGCAGTACCACTTATTAAAAAAAATGCATTCCTGCACACTGATAAGAAAAAAATCCATCATGTAGAGAATGTACTAAAGTAAACTATGATTAGTTTTATTCCTATAAAGGATAAATTTGTCTCTCCTGTTGACGTTACAGTGAAGAATTCAGCTAGTGCTGTACCTCTGCAGACTCCCAGCCCACAAGATTGCGTGGAGTCGCTGCTTTTTTGCTCTTCAGCTTCTTGGCAGGAGCAGGAGACGGAGCGGCGTCTTTAGAGGCAGGGAAGAGCAGCTCATGGTGCCTGATCATCACTGTCATCACCTTCTGGATCATCGGGGTCCCTGTGAGAGTGTATGTGCAGTATCTTTAAGCAATATCTCAGATCTGATCCAAAAAAAAAAAACCAAGCATGAGTGTAACTGCTAAATAATTAGACATGTAGACTGTTACAGTTTCTCAATCCTGGACATTTTGGTGTTTTTCCTTCAGCTTATTCAACTCATCGTCTAATGAGGAAGCCAGAGGAGAACACAGCGGTTCTGCAGGACCAGGATTGAGAAAGATCGGAGTAAAACATCAGGAACATCAGGAACATCAGAACATCTGAGTGCTGCTTATAGTGTAGCATAGAAGGTAAACGGTTCATCTTGATGTCCACAAGATGGCGCTGTAAAGCCTGAGAGCAGCTGGTAGATCACAAACTAACCTAAGCTTTATTTATTTATTATATTTAAATCTAAATAACATGATAATTTCTCCATGAGAGACAGTTTAATAGAACTAAAACAGTGTAATAAGTGAGCTTTTACCTGACTAAATAATTATTATTTTTCATGAAATTTCAGTGTGTTAAATTTCTGTTCTTTTTTTTTTTTTTTAAATTTAAAGTTTAAAATGTATTTCTGACATCCCAGTGTACCATGTACTTATTTCACATTATAACCTTTGCAGTATGGACAAGCTTTATTTTCATATTTCAGACTTTCCTTTCTACTTGCTTTTATCTTTGAAGCAATATTGTGATGTAAACCTCGTCACATGTTTTCTTTAGTGGACGTTTAACCTAGGTACTTTCCAAACTGCAGCTGTGGAAAAATAAAGTGGTAAGTGTAAAAAAAAAAACAAAAAAAAAAAAACAAACGTTATTTTTAACGTTAACAGATAGTGTGTGAATGATGTTGGATCTCTCTTGCAGTAGGAGTGTAAGGATCTGATTTGATCTTTTATTATTAATATGTTATACCGTTTGAGAAATACACCATGGAACCTCATGACGTGCATTTAGTGTTTTCGTATGTATCGTGTACGTCAAATATGAAAGATCTGAAATTAAGGGTGAAATTAGGGATGGATTGATTTCAGTACTCCGATGCCATGCTCATTTAATCATACATGCAGCGCTCCAGTCCAGCGTCTGATAGCACACGATGAAGTAATGCTAGTGCGCATCGTTGTGCTAATGAACAGGCGACAGGAAATGACAGCAATCTGGACAATGGAGTCTAGCACATGCTTTTTCTGAAACAGTTAAACGAGTAGTTAGTGTCGCTCTGACTGATGACGTGCCAGTCCTTTTGCTCTCACCGAACGCTTTGCTGTTGCACCACTCAGGAGCTTATTATTATTATTATTATTATTATTATTATTATTATTATTATAATTATTATTTATAATATCAATCATCAGCACCCGTATAAGCTGCTTGAATCATCCTAAAGTGCTGCTCTAACGCCTCACCCTTCATCATGCTGAACGCGTCCTCCACCTGTGGTTTGAACAGGTTCACCCCCATCACCGTGGCCAGGTTCTCCACACTCATCTTATTCACCCTGGAGTGCTGCTGCACCTCAAACAGGAACCTGAAGGAACCAAAATATCCATCACTCAGCTAGCCGTTTGTTACAACCCATTACAGGATTAAAGGAACAAACGGCAACAGCAACTTCATCCTGTTCCTAATGCGATGGTGCCACACCTTCGTGTCATTGTTCTGAACTCTTTGCCACGCAATGTCTAAAAAAAAAAAAATGTTAAACAAAATCCCGCCTGCTCCACTGCCTCATTTACATGTGAGCTCACCTGCATGTGTAACTCAGGAGGTTGTAGTTGACTTTAGGAAGCAGGCTGATCTGTTTCTCCAGTTTCTCCTTCCCCTGTGAAGGAAACAGATTGCTATTAAACGTTCACTGAATTCAATTTAAAATGTACTGCACTATTACGAGAGGTTTGTCCTGGTTCACACTGGGATCAGAATCATTAAGAGAGACTGAACAGACGCACAGATGTGTCTAAGAACCATTTACCTTCACTTAGTCGTAGATTTCCTGTCATGCAGGTAGTTAAATGTCTACTTTCAATGATTTAAGATTGGACGTAAAATGTAAAAATGTAAAAAGTGTCACCCTTCAGCATTTCTGAACCAGTGAAGTTCCAGTTACCTCGAATTTATTATTATTACTACTAGACCAATAAGCACGCGGTACAGAGGCACTGATGCCGGTCTGCGTCTCACCATCGCTGTCGTGGCGTCCAGTGTCACACTGCTGTCCAGAAAGTCCTGATACTGAGTCCAGGGCACTACAGGCTCGGGCAGCTCGCGCAGGTACAGCTTGAGTAAAGACGCCACCGTGTGGACATCTGTGTCACTGCAGCCAGAAAGGATAAGGAAGAAGGTCAGGGTTTTTTTTTCTCTCACTTGAATTATTATGAAGATGGAATAGAAACTAACTTTTTCCCATTTTGGCTCGTTGGAACAGAACCAATATTTTAAGTTCCTGCTGCAGCGTTCCATGTCCCCTTTTTCATTGGAAACCGTAAATATTAAAAGCACTTAACTTGAAAAGAGTACTTTATAAAGTTCTTATATATATATATATATATATATAATAGACTACTCTGCTTACAGGAAGTCCAGATATAAATAAACCCAAACACTGCATTTATCCAGAAATGTGTATATTAATTTTTTTTTAAATTTCACTGCCGATTTCAGAATTGCATGAGAAATACTTTCTACGTCGATTTTCCTGCCATCGCATCATCACTGAAAGCCTGGCTGTGTAAGCTCTTGTCAGCTCTTCCTGTAGCCTCGCACGAAGTGACATAAAATATTCTGGATCAAAATTTAAGGCTGTTGAGGAAATGTTTAGGTTTAGGCTACACTTTCTTGGAATCACACTCAAAAAAAAAAAAAAATTACGATTATTTACCAGTTCAGCACATTTTAAAATAACATTTTATCATAACGTTGGAACAATTTGGAGCGAATTTGTTTGTGTTTTTGATTACTTTGTTCTCAGTTTTCATCCTCTATAACGTTTCTATTACAGAACCTGATCCTGAAAGCAGTAATGCTGCATTTCACACATCTTAATTAATTAATTAATCTGGGATTGGGTTTTATGTGTGCAGATGCAGATATGAATAGGAGGTACGTAATTATTTTTTTAAAAAGTTTGCCAGGATGATTCCCAGGGCATCTGGTTGTGACTAGATTCTGCAGGACGCAACAAAAAAAGTCATGCAAGTGCAAGTTTTAGGTTTTGTGTGGGCACGACCTCGCAGGACAAATGCAGAGCACGTTCGTTAACAGTAACATGAGCGTACGGTGCTGTGCAATGCATTTACAACATTCATTCATCCTTAGTAACTGCCTGGTCAGGGTCACGGTGCTTTAAACTAAGCGACTAGTTTGTTTTTTATTTTGGGAAATAGAGATTAGAGAGCTAGAGAACAGTTATGAACTGGACCGATGTAGCTGAGGTTGAGGAACAAGAATTCACATGCACACATCTACATCTGAGTAAAAAGAATACAGATACATACAGAATACATACTGATATGAATATTTGCAGCACAAGAGAGATACTGATACAGATATAGTGGGAGGCATTGCATTACATCCCTAATGCATAGGTGTGTGTGTGTGTGTGTGTGTGTGTGTGTGTGTGTGTGCTCAATAATGGTGGATGCTTCACCTCACTTAGGACAGGATGTGGTTTAACCACAGATCTGATGTGTAGCAGGTTTCTCTGAAGAAAAAAAAAATCCTGCTTTTGCATCTGGCACTCTCTCGCTTTCCGTGACAGACGGTTAACACTCGCTGCATCCTAAGATGTGAACATTTCTAAGCAGCTTCTCAGGACATTTTTCTAGGCAGCTGCATTATCTCTGTATTTTAAGATTTGTAAGATTTTCTGTATTATAAGATGAGCCTAAAACACACAACTATTATAACTTCTTCTTGATGAAACCCATGAAAATCTATCTGACATGAAAACAGAACAGATTCATTTAGAATGTGCCTGAGCTGCATTTTATCTTTGCATTTGCAGTCTTTCACTGGAGAAAGCAGATTTGAATGACATTAGCAATACAGAAAGTGCTAATTTCCTGGTTTTCACGCATCAAAGCCTTTCAGTGACGAAGAGTGAAAATTACATTCTCATCTCCAAACCAGGAAATGAACTTTCTATACCTTAAAAGGTATGCAGCATCACAAGAAGCAGTGAGAAACAGTCCAGGCAGAACTCTTTTTAGTGGATCCATAAAGACCCCTTAAAAAAAACCCTTTCAAGTCCCACAAACTAGTGAACAAGTACTAAGAAGAAAATAATTAACAATAATTTAAAGTGTGTACCATAAACATACACACTTAGAAATAGGGGCTCTTCAAGGGATCCTTGGGTGATTAAGGGTTCTTAGTTTCCAAAAAAATAGGATTCTACAGGAACTTTTAAAGAATTTTTTAACTCACCCAGGAAATGAAGGTCTCTCTCCAGCATCGAAAGCCTCTCGGAAGTGTTTGACCTGGTTCTCCTGCCCCGGCAGACGGAAGATGCCTTCCTCATCCAGGCCGTGCTCCCTGATGAAGTCGGCGCACTTCTCCACCAGCATGGGCACAGAGCGAGGCCCGAGCTTCTTCTCGTAGACCATGATGTCCGCCAGACTCTTCCCAAACACTGAGAACAAAAACAGACGAGATGTAGAAGTGTAGAATAGAGCGTCTCGTCATATCTGACATACGCTGTTTACACAAAGCCCTAGGTCCTGACATGAATTTGATTTAAACCACAGCGCTGACGAGTTCTAGATTGTGATTGGTTGATTCATTTGCTATAACAGCAGCTCTGACAGTAGTGTGGGTTTATATTAATGCGCTCGTTCTGATATGTTATCGTTTCTATGGTAACAGCTCATTCGCAGGGACGTGCGTGCCAGACGCGCCACATAAACAGATTTAAAAAAACGTGCGTAATCACTGATGTGGTGAAGTTTTCTGCATTTATAGAAGGAGTCTCCAGTGTCAGTGCTTTGTAACAGTCAGAGATAAAGCTGTAACTTGTGGAGTTTACACTTTTTTGCGGTTTCTCGGTAACGTGACAAGTTACGTTTTGTTTTTTTATTTTGTCTTAATAATTTCAAGAAAAAAGAGAGATTCTGGTGAGGGAACGACTGTTTATAGCTGCTATAAGGTAAGTGAGAACAGGAACTAACGTGCCATATGGACGTTCCACAACATGTAAACTAGATGTAAGTTAGATGTAAATGTAATAGTATGATGTGTCGTTCTTTATTAAAATTACTGTGGTATAAGAGGAATAAAACACTTTGGGGTGTGCTGTTATAGGAAAGTAATCAACTCTGCTTCATCACACCACCTATGACAGAGTGTTTTATCGCTTAGGCCGTACCACGTAGGTGTCCTGGAATAACTATTCCATTCTTTGTTGAGGAAATGAATCACTTTAAATGTTATTATCAAAATATCCCCTCGAGTAGCATGATTCCTAGGAATTGACATCATCTCATTAGATACAATGTACAAGTACAATGATTCAACATCAAGTAAGTTTATTTTGTCTCTGCTTCACTATTCCAGATGTTCTGGATTGGCCAAGAAGGATACGTAACATATGACTTGATCCTGTCCCTTATTTCCCCACACTGTTTTCCTTATATGGTCATAGCTTCCTCTTCTTCTTGCTATAGTAGTCTCACCTGTTACTTGTTACCTCCTCGTTAGCACGCGTACTGGTTTTCATTGACATTCGCATATGTAAAGTCAGCATTTCAGAGAGTTTTTTTCTATTATTGTCTTTTCAGTCAGCCATCTTTGGGTCGACATCCTCAGAAGGGCAGAACGAGCTCATATGAAACCTGAACACTGAAACCCAGCACTGGCCACTTCACCTCTGTCCTCGTCGTCAACAGTTTCAGTTACAGAGACTTCTGCAATGATGTTTCAATGCTCTGCTTTCATTATGAATTTCAGAACAGCCAAATATCAAGGAAGAAGACAGTATCATGCCCTGTGATCATCTGAGTTCTTAAAATACAGGACTGAAGTGTATTTGAGACCCGGAGTCCTTCCCTAAACAGACAGGATGGTTATAACGGCATTATTTGATTTTATTTACCTCTAATTTAGCTGTGTGAAGTTAAAAATCTATTTTACAGCTCAAACACACAAACAGTTAACACAATCCACATTAATACTTGAGACATGACATCTGAACTTATCACCTGTTAAAACTTTTGAGTTAAAATCATGGATAGTGTGGTCCGGGAATTCATTAGAGTCGGAGAATTCTCCACAGGCAGATATCCACGAGAGACTGTTTAGCATTAAGCTAGCATGAGCCAGTAATGGCACAGGAACAGAAAAAAACGCTTTCAACAATAGAAAGCAGCTTTACAGGAATTCGGATGTAGATGTGGAACCAGGCTGAGTGTGTTTACAGGATGTTCTGGGTGAGCAGATTGTGAATAAAAGTCCTGGGATGAGTAACATGACTGTTTTTATGATTACAGCAGCTGTATTTAACCCCTGAGAAGTTCATGTGAATGCAGGTGCTGGTGGTGAGAGCACACCTGAGCCAGGTAACCGAAGAGCTGTGCGTGTGCATGTGTGCGCGCGCGTGTGTGTGTGTGTGTGTGTGTGCGCGCAGTACCTCCGCTGCTCTGAGCGCCGATGGCCCGGCGGATCAGTCGCACCCAGTCCTCCATCTCGCTCTGACTGCTTGCCATGAGAACACAGCCATCATGCTCCCGATCCCCGTTACTTCCTACACACACACACACACACACACACACACACATACTATATATGTTGTATATACTATATAACTGCATACCGTAGTACATACTGTACACTCTCACGTGAGAAGCACCAACTAAATTATATAAATTACAGATAAACATGTTCACAAGACACAAAGATAAGACCTTTGTCTTATATTAAATGATAACGTACATAACATTTACTTTCCCAGGTGTAAGATACGCTCGAAACGTATAAAAGTCGTACCGTAGAAGCCACTCCCCCAAATCACAAGCAAAGAAAATCACAGACTTTATTATTTTTTTAAGTGAATACATGTAAAATACCTCTCTATACGTATAATACATATTTAATATCTCTATCTATAAGGATTAAAGATATTATGTGCTGCTTTTCATACAGAGCGCACCTCAGGAGTCAGGAACAGAGCGTTGTCTAAGTGTTGACTATAAAGTCAGAGAGGTTTATTGGAGTTTATACCACAGCGCCGTTGCGCTCTTTCAAATGCGTATCATTTGTTATCATTATCGTTGATATCGTTGCTATAGTAACAGCTCATTCACAGGGGACGTGTACAGCAGATGCTCTGGATAAACAGATTGAAGAAAGCATGCGATATGCGTTGATATGGTGACGTTTTCTGTAAAGAGACATTTATTTAACATTTATGGAAGGAGTCTCCAGTGTCAGCTCTGTGTAACAGTCATCTGAAAATCTGCATTTTTTTTTTTAAGACAGAAAAACAGATGCTGGTGAAGGAACGACTGTTTATAGCTGCTATAATGTAAATGAGAACAGGAACTAACTTGTTTCATGGAGGTTCCACAACATTAAACGTAACTATAAATTGAAAAAAAGTGCAAAATGATGTTATTTTAAATAATGAAAACGTTGTAATCGTTGGCAAATCGCTGTGCTATAAGAGGAATACAACACTTCTGGATGTACTGTTGTTGGAAAATAATCAGGTTTGTGTAGTAACTGTACCTCTGCTTCATCACACCACCCTGTTGTTGATTATTTGCTTATGACAAGCAGCACGCAGAGTGTTCTGTTCTTTACTGAATCACTGTTAGTGCCAGAAGTGAGGCGAAAAACACTCAAAATGGACTTAAACAATATGAGATAAATATTAATCAGGTTTATTATATTTAAAGGATAAAAAGTTTAGCCTATAGATAAATACTGGGTTGTTAGTAAATATTCTGTACGTTCTGTTTTAAGAGTCAAATTAACGTGATCATGATGTCATTTTTCTATTACGTGTACTGTACATTGCATATAATTAAATAAAAACTACATTCATTTTTAATACGCTTACACCCATTACTAAATGAGATTTTCTCTCTTTTATTAGCGAGAATTATAAAGAGCATCGCTTGATGTTTAACTGAAAATCTTTATAGATTTTTTAATAAACCTTTGATGGACAGTGTGCTAGTAATAAAGTATATGAGTCTCTGGGACTATATGATTTTGTAGACCACAGGTTGTGAGTTTGAGTCTCACTTTTGGACTTTTGATCAAGTTCCTAAACCTGTAATTATGTTCGGATTATATTCCGCATCACGTGTAAGTGGATGAAAGCGTATATAAATAACAATGCATACAGTATACACAGTGTATGTGTGAAATATAGTATGCTACATCATACTTCCCCTTTTTTCCAGCTCTAAATAAACTCATTACTGAGCAAAGGACTAAAATGGAGTGGCGTGGAAGGGGAAAAACACTTCAGTGCGCATTACTGTGAGAAACGGCTCCGTGGACTTTACGCTTCAACACTCTCAGAGTATCCTGAGTGTATAAGAGTGTATTACACACAGCTAAATGAGGTCAGTGGTCTGTATTAGATCTAGTACAGGAAATAGAAGAGGGAAGGAAAAAAAAAATGCTTACGTGGGATGATCTCGAAGATGAATTTGTCATCTGCGTTTGACGGCAGCTCGTTCACTTGACTGGCCCACAGCGGTATTGTCCCCTGAATTGAGGGATTTTCAAAAAGTCATGATTATAATATAAATTCAGACACAATCAGCAAAACTGTCTGAAATGGATGTTGTTCTGAGAGCTGAAATGCATGAGATTTTTTTCACAACCAGACCTCCTCAGAACATGACCCACCTTTTCACATGTTAGCCTCATTATTTAAGTGTGTATAATAAAATAATTGTCTATTCATTAGAGCTTTTTTATTCCTGAACTTTTTAAAATGCATGATTTTGAGTTATTCCAGTTTTGGATTAAATTCAAATTAAATGATCAGTCAAACATACTAATAAATCTAATAATATTAATGTTTTTTTTTTATAATAACACTGTGCCAAAGAACTTAACAGACTCCATTTTGAGAACCATGGTTCTAGTCGTACACATTACAGTGTTTCCGATGTTAAGCTCTGCAAACTTAACGTCTTAACACTTAAACTTAGACTTCGACTTCCAATACACCGGGAAAGACGCTTTGCATTGTTTAAAGACAGTGACATTGATATTTTTAGACACAGACATGGCCATGCATACACATTGATGTTCAGTAGGACAGGAACCTGAGCTCAGGATCAAACCGGATGCTACTGTAATTCTGTTATGTTTTTAAATCTTTTCTGGTGTTGATCCTTAAATCCTCAGCACCACAGCAAGCTCACGGTTCACCAGAACGCTATAGTACTACAGAGAAAAAGCACTTCAGACTTCAGCGTGTCAGGAAACCTCGGGTGGCTCAGTGGGCAGGTAAGCAAGCGTCTCTCTATCTAAAAACTTCATTTCGGTTCAAGGCTCGGCTCAGGTTTTCTTTATAATCGCCTGTGTTTGTACGTGAGGTGATGTAAGAGAAAGACAAACCCTTAAACAAATGTAGTCTGAAGGCACCAGTGGCTCAGTGTTCTGCAGGTGAGGTCTTTGTGGCCACTGCAGGGCATGCAGTCTCGAGACCAAGGTGATGTGCACTACTGCTACTATTACTGCACTTTACTCTACTACATTACTACATTAGACTATTACTTACTACACTATACTACATTACTCTTATTATTATTTACTATTACTACACAATACCACATTACTCTTATTATTATTTACTATTACTACACAATACCACATTACTCTTATTATTATTTACTATTACTACACAATACCACATTACTCTTATTATTATTTACTATTACTAC
>CM074939.1:16760400-16773667 GCA_037576815.1 Pangasius larnaudii | reverse complement strand
AATAAAACACACAGAATTGAGATGCACAAATTTAAACATTTTACTGGTGGATATGAGTTACAGGTACAGGTACAGGTGCAGGTACAGTTACAGGTACAGTTACAGGTACAGTTACAGGTGCAGGTACAGGAGCAGCACATGAGCTCAGATGGAAGTGTAACAGCAGAGGGGCGTGTCCTAACAGTGTTTATAATGAGACTATGAGGAGGGCAGCATAAACATCACTGAAAGGAACACCTGCTTATAGTTGCTATAATGTAAGTGAGAACAGGAAATAACATTAATTGTAACTATAAATGGATAAAAAGTTTGACATCATTCCTTAAAAAAAAAAAAAAAAAGGTAAACATCGGTAAACTGCTGTAGTATAAGTGGAATAAAACACTTGGAGATGTGCTGTTTAAGGAAAATGATCAACTTCAGGGTGGTGACAGTAACTCCACTTCATCCCATCATGCCGCTGTTGATTAGTTTCCTAGAACAGCACAACACCCACAGTGATTGTTACTTTGCTCCTGTCACACAAAAATAAATCGCTTTTAATCTTTCTAAAAACATAGCATTTAAGATGTAATGCACCGACTAACCTCCTTTGACCACCTTAGCGTTGAGGAACATCTCTGTGGATCTGTAATTTATTTCTAGAAGGTTGTGTTCCTCTGTGGGTGAGTGTTACAGCTCCGTCATGGTGTGTGTGTGTGTGTGTGTGTGTGTGTGTGTGTGTGTGTGTGTGTGTGTGTGTGTGTGTGTGTGTGTGTGTGTAGGTGACCTGATGGAGATCATACGTAAGGAGGGCAGGAGAATGACTGCAGCTCAGCCCTCAGAGACCACTGTCGGAAACATGATCCGCCGAGTGCTCAAGATCATCCGAGAGGAATACGCCAGGTTCATACACTGCGTCCTCCACACACACACACACACACACACACACACACACACACACACACACACACACACACACACACACACTTTAACAACATTACACATCATCCACGCTGTGTGTTTTACCCAGTTTAGCATGTTTCAGAATAAACATAAACACTTTCAGATACTAAACGTGCCGTCTTGCTTACACACCAGCCTCTTAATCCAGTATAACATGTTAACTTCTACGGTATTGTGTGTGTGTGTGTGTGTGTGTGTGTGTGCAGGTCTCGTGGCAGCAGTGAAGAAGCCGATCAGCAGGAGTCCCTGCACAAGCTGCTGACGTCCGGCGGCTCGAGTGAAGAAAACTTCAGAACTCACTTCAGCTCCCTTAAAGCAAACGTCATAGAGGCCATCAATGAGCTGCTGACTGAACTCGGTATACGCACACACACACACACACACACAGAAACACACTCTCTCTCTCACACACACACACACACACACAGAAACACACACGCGTGCATGTGCTTTCAGAAGTAAAGTTATATTACAGTGTATAATAATATATAGCTTTATTTACACAGTAAGTTATTTACACAGTAAGTTATTTACACAGTAAGTTATTTACGCAGTATGTTATTTATACAGTATGTTATTTACGCAGTATGTTGTATAAACAGGTCGGTGTTGAGGTTTCGGATTTTTCGGGTTAAATGAGCGTCAGACTCATCGTGAGCTGCTGCGGCGATTCGGTGAAACTTTCTCTGCAGTTTCTCGTTTGTTTTATCTTATTAACTTGGAGAGAGAATAAAGATCAGCTGGTGAGGGAACGACTGTTTATAGCTGCTATAACGTACATGAGCTTCCACTCTATACATTCTGTACACAGTTCAGACTCACTGAAGCGCTCACATCTCAGCTCTGGAGCGTGATAGGATGAAAGTAATGGCACCCCTGTGTTATTCTCGACCTCCATAACGCACAGTGTGAATTTAGTGAAAATCGGAGAACGTCAGATTTTTCGCCCAAAAAAATAGTAAGGGGTTAGTCTTTGTGTTTTTTTGGCAAAAAATTCAACGTTCTCCGATTTTCACTAAATTCACACTGTGCGTTAGGGAGGTCGAGACTAACACAGGGGTGCCATTACTTTTGTCCTGTCACGCTCCAGAGCTGAGATGTGAACTGTGTATAGTTTCTGTAGAGTAGATGTATAGATTCTGTCCGTTAATATGAAATGAAATAAATCTGGACATGGTGTGTGTGTGTTTGCGTGTGTGTGCGCGCGTGTGCGCGCGTGTGTGTGTGTGTGTGTGTGTGTGTGTAGAGGGCACTACAGATAACATAGCGATGCAGGCTCTGGAGCACATTCACTCGAACGAGGTGATCATGACGATCGGACGCTCGCGCACCGTCGAGGCTTTTCTGAAGGACGCGGCTCGCAAACGCAAGTTCCACGTCATCGTCGCCGAGTGTGCACCGTTCTGTCAGGTAACATTACCCACAATCCCCTGCTGCGGCGGTGTAGCGTAGTGCTGCAGTGCTGAACTCTGTGTGTGTGTGTGTGTGTGTGTGTGTGTGTGTGTGTGTGTGTGTGTGTGTGTGTGTGTGTTATCAGGGTCATGAGATGGCCACCAGTCTGTCGAGAGACGGCATCGAGACCACCGTCATTCCAGACGCCGCCATTTTCGCCGTCATGTCCCGAGTCAACAAGGTGAGAGAGAGAGAGAGAGAGAGAATTGGACAGAGAAAGAAGGAGAGAGAGACAGACAGAGCTACATACAAACAGAGAGAGAGAAAGTGAGAGACAGAAAGTGAGAGAGAGAGATAAAGTGGAAGACAGATAAAGTATAAAATTTTTTACTTTCTTACATTCTTTCCACCTTCTCCTTTCTTTACTGTGTTTTATTGTCTTTTTTTTTTTTACACTCTTCTTTGTTTTCTCTTTTATCTTCACACATTGTTCATCCCTTCATTCTTTTTCTTGCCAATTCAAACAGCTGGAAAAACTCACTGTATAGTGTGTGTGTGTGTGTGTGTGTGTGTGTGTGTGTGTGTATCAGGTGATCATCGGCACGCAGACGGTTCTGGCTAACGGAGGACTGCGAGCGGTAAACGGCACACACACCCTCGCGCTCGCCGCTAAACACCACTCCACTCCGCTCATCGTCTGTGCGGCCATGTTCAAACTCTCACCTCAGGTAACCATGACGACGGGGTCGTGTCATCATAAAGCCTCACTATTACACACACACACACACACACACACACACACACACACACACACACACACACACACACACACAAAGTTTACGTTTTTTTTTTTCTTTCCTCTCCTCAGTTTCCGAATGAAGAGGACACGTTCCACAAGTTCGTCTCTCCACACGAGGTTCTGCCCTTCACTGAAGGTACACAAACATCTCAAACATCTCCACGAGGAACCAGTCGTTCAGCTGCTGAAACAGACCTGACCTTTGACCTTTACGGTCGCGTTTATATCACGCAGCTTCGTTTTGTTGGATTTGATTCGCAGCGGATCGATTTCAGTCCAGTCTCAGTAGCGCGGTACGGTGGCTTGCGTGTCGTGTGTTGACCTTTGCCCTTTGCCCTCAGGTGAGATCCTGTCGAAGGTGAACGCTCACTGCCCCGTGTTTGATTACGTGCCGCCGGAGCTCATCACGCTGTTCATCTCCAACATCGGGGGAAACGCGCCGTCCTACATCTACCGCCTGATGAGCGAGCTGTACCACCCCGAGGACCATGAGCTCTAAATAAACAACAACAACAACAAACAACAACTCTCTCTTTCCTTCCGTGTGTGTGTGTGTGTGTGTGTGTGTGTTTCCCCTGAGTAATAACTATAAGGCATTATTTGTAAACACGCTTCATTATGATGTCATATCCTGTGCTCAGAGCTTCTCTCTGAACCCCAGCACATGCTGTTTAATAATTAATTATTTATAAAAAGAGAAATAAACGCAGCGCTGGATGAAAGTCAGCTTTAATGCAGTAATGAGGCCGTCTACAAAAAAACCCCCAGTTTTTTTCCCAAACACATAAAAAAAAAAAATAGAGTCGAAAACCAAAATCTGAAAATAAAATCAAGAGAAGGATCCTGAGGTTCAGTGGTGTTCAGGCTCAACACGGGGCGCGACGGAGCCGAGCGTCCTTTCAGCTGCGAGACGAAAACACACACAAGTTCCGGTTATTACAGCAACATGGAAGAAACCTGAAGAGAGTGTGTGTGTGTGTGTGTGTGTGTGTGTGTGTGTGTGTGTGTGTGTGTTACCTGGCCTGCGCTTTAGTCCACTTGAGGGCGTGTCTGGGTGGCACCGAGGCTGGTGGATGGTAGAAGGTGCAGCCTGTGCGGTTACAGTGCGCCGCGAAGCGACACGGCTACAACACACACACACACACACACACACACATTAATACCTATAAATGACTCTCTAATATCTCACACACACATACACACTGTTTGAACTTACTTTGGGATGGTAGAAGGTACAGTCTGTCCTCTTGCAATCGGGGAAGAAACGACACACACTGCTGGACTGAGGAGGAGCTACACACACACACACACACACACACACACACACACACACACACACACACACACACACACACTTCAGACTCAACGTGTAAAAATAATTCCGCAACAGAATCTAGACACGCTCTCGCGATGTACGCGAGTGTGAATGCATGAGTTCATTCAGTTCATTCTTTCTAAACATGCATGATTTGTTTGTTTATTTGTTTGTTTATTTGTTTGTTTATCAGTGGTCGGCTCCAGTAGCTCTTTAACCGAGCGCCGATATAAGACCAGATTTCTACCGTGTTCCTGTATAAGGAGAACCCTGCTCATGAACTCGAGCGATGCAGATGAGGCTGAGGAACAATAACGGGTTCGGGAGTTGGATAAAATATGAAGTGTGTTGTTACATTTTGTGAAAAAAAACAAAAAAACAAACAAACAAACGCTTTCTGGTATAGGCCACGCCCACTTCTGGTTTAAATCCAAATACAGACAGAGGTACAGATAACGTGTTACGCTCCTGATACACACGAGGAAGTGCAACACACACACACACACACACACACACCTGGTTTGGGCGGCGGCAGCAGGGCTCTGAGGCTGACGTGTGTGTACGGACAGTCGGGTTTGGAACACTTGCCGTCGTATTTACAGTTAGGATGGATGAACAGACACTTCTCTCCGTACACACAGCTGGGAAACATCCTACACACACACACACACACACGCACAGGTTATACACACACACACACCTTACAGAAAATCACCAGCTCTATACCATGTGTGTGTGTGTGTGTGTGTGTGTGTACACACCTGCACTGTGCTGTAGGATGGTGATACACACACTTGTCTCCTGTCTTACACGCCGGCCAGAACCTGCAGCGCTCCAGAACCTTCTGTCTCTTCACCTGCACCGGTTCCTCCTCCATCTGTTCTTCTCCCTCTCCCTCTCCCTCCATCATCATCATCATTCCTTCATCTGAGAGAGACAGACAGAGACAGAACGATATGAACAAATTGAGAGAGACAGTGATGGAGGGAAAAAAGAGACAACGATGAGAAAGACAGTAATGAAAGAAATGAGAGAGACAGCGATGAGAGACGATGAAAAGAAAAACAAATAAAAAGACATGTACACACACACACACACACACACACACACACACACACACACACACACACACACACACACAGTATTGTATGGGTTTAACTGTCACATGATCAGCCAGTCCAGTTTTAGCGTGTGCGTGTGTGTGTGTGTGTGTGTGTGTGTCCTCACCATCATATGAGAGGTTAGAGGTCATGCTGAGGTGCACTGGTTTTGCCCTGTGCTCAGCTGATGGGTCGAAGGTCATGGTGTTGGGGGCGTGGTCAGTGTCCATGTCGTGCTCAGTGAGACTGGCGAGAGGACTCGGCACTCCGTCTAACGTCACGATGAACTTCGGACTGCACTCGGATTTTTCTCTGAGGAGGGACATATTTAGTATCATCACCACCATCACCACCACCACCATCATCATCACCACCATCATCATCATCATCACCACCATCACCACCACTACGTTCATCATCACCACCACCACCATCATCATCATCATCACCACCACCACTACATTCATCCTCATAATCATCACCACCACCACCACCACCACCACCATCATCACCACCACCACCACCATCACTACATTCATCACTATCATCTCCACCCTCCTGCTCCCACCTGTTATGTAGGTAACACGTAGAACTCATGAAACCTCACCTGGCCTGCACTGTGCGTGGAGTGGTGGGCGGGGCCTCCTCCTGATTGACAGCGTCCAGCCTGCTCCTGATTGGTGGATTCTGTTCCAGCTCTGGTTTCCTCATGATGAAGGAGCGAGTGTCCAGAGCTTTCAGTCTCGCCGTCTCCAACAGCTGGAGCTCTGAACACCAACCACAAACAGGAAACAGGAAGTGATGTCATGATGGGGCACACCCTGATTATTATGTACATACATCACAATACATGTACTATATTATTATTATTATTACTATTATTGCTTTAATTATCTTTAATGCACTTCCTGTGAGAGGAAGAAACACTAATCTCTCATCTATCATAACTTCCTCCGTTCTTACTGCGAGAAAATAACATTTAGCAAACTAAAATACAAACAAACAAACACATAAATAAGTAAATAAATAAAGTTCCTTCTATTGATTTTTATTCCCCCATTTTAACTAATGCACAAATAAAACAACAAATACACTAAAAAACTAAAAAAAAAATAAGAGAGAGTGAGTGAGAGAGTGTGTGTGTGTGTGTGTGTGAGAGAGTGTGTGTGTGTGTGTGTGAGAGAGAGAGTTAAATCTTACCAAGCTGCTGCTCTCTGCTCTCGTCATCTGGAAGATCCTGCTGCAGTCGCGAGGCCAGAGAGCGAGAAGGGACTGGAGAGAGAGAGAGAGAGAGAGAGAGGGAGAGAGAGGGAGGGAGAGGGAGGGAGAGAGAGAGAGAGGGAGAGAGAGAGAGAGAGGGAGAGAGAGAGGGAGAGAGAGAGGGAGAGAGAGAGGGAGAGGGAGAGAGAGGGAGGGAGAGAGAGAGAGAGGGAGAGAGAGAGGGAGAGAGAGAGGGAGAGAGAGAGGGAGATAGAGAGAGAGAGAGAGAGAGAGAGAGAGAGAGAGATGATAAAGAAAAGACCCTCTTCATCTCTCACGTCATCAGATGATCCACTTTAATGGAAGATGGCGTTTTGGTGCGCCGTCCCTTTAAGAGGCGGAGTCTCACCGTTCGGGTGGGTGTGGTGCGCTTCCTGTGGGAGGAGCTCGTGCAGGTGCTCTTGGACCAATCGGATGGCGGCTCTGTTCATCTCGTCGCTCGCCGAGCGCGTTCGCGGTGCCACGGGGACCGTCTGTCGCTGGGGGACTGTGCGGTTGCCACGGGAACGCCGTCCAGACAAACAAGCAGCAGTCAGATTATGAGATTACAAATGAGACTGAGAGCAGCGCTGAGGGCGCAGGAGGAACGTGTGTGTGTGGGAGTGAGTGTGTGTGTGTGTGAGTGTGTGTGTGAGTGTGTGTGTGTGGGACTCACTGGGGTACGCAGCTGTGGTCTTGCTGATGGAGTCCTGAGCCTCAGAAATAGCCTTCAGGATTAAATTCTTATTGGCCTGTTTCGCTGGAGGCAGAGACGGTCTGTAACACAACAACAACACACACGCCTCAACACACGCCTCAACACACGCCTCAACACACGCCTCAACACACGCCTCAACACACGCCTCAACACACGCCTTAAAGTGATAGAAATTGCATTTTTGGGTGAACTGTCATCACTCACTCCCCCTCATGTCATAAGACTTTCGTTACTCTCCGGAACACAGATGAAGATATTTTGAATGAAACCTGAGAGATTTCTGTCCCTCCATTTACAGTCCATGTGACCAAAACTTTCAAACTCCAAAAAGTTCATCGTAAAAAAGTAATCCATGTGACTCCAGCCGTTTAATCCCAGTTTTATGAAGCGATACGAAAGCTGTGTGCGCGCAAAAAAACTAAAATTAACTCAAAATATCTTCATCTGCGTTCCGAAGATGAACGAAAGGGGAGCGAACTATCGCTTTAATACACACACACACACACACACACACACACACACACACACACACACACACACACACACACACACGTGACGTCTCAGCCTGAGCTTGTGCTAAACCTCAACTCTCCTGAACTACATCCTAATAAAACAGAGACAGAAACACAACGTAAGAGTGAACTATTTATTTACTCCTGATCACTTCCTGTAATTACTTTTATTACTATTGTTATTATTGTTGTTGTTATTGTGATCGTCAGGGAAAGCTGAACAGACCTGCGCTCCGGTTTCGGCGGGAGGGAAACTCGACTCGGCACGCCGTAATCTTCCTCGTCCTCCTCGTCCTCGTCGCTCTCGTAAAGTCGCTCGTGACCTTTCTGAATGCGGACCACGGAGCTCGCCACGGGAGCCTTCCGTTTCCGCGAAAAGTCCTCCTTTTACAAATCAGAACAAATGATGAACATATTAGTTATTTATTTGAGTGTGAATTGAGGTGAGTTTTCTAATCGGCATAAACCGCATGAGTATTTAACAACGTAATTATAATATTTAATAAGAAGTCACGTGGAACTCCTCACCTTACTGCTTCCCTCTCTGTAGCTCCGCCCATAAATAGAGCTCGACCTTTCCTGATCTCTCATCGCCTCAGACGACCTGTAGCTCTCCTCGGCTCTTCCCGAACCCCGGTTGGACGAACGGCCGGTTAAGGGGCGGGGCTTCTCGGAGGTCACGACCCTGGGGTCGTTAGTGATGAGGTCATCGTCCTCCAGGTCGGGTTTGATGTCGATGATGGCTTCGGCTGAGTGTTCGAGAAGAGGCTTCACTGTGGAGGTCAGTCTGGAGGAGGAGCGGTCAGAGGACGTTCTCCTGAAACACACACACACACACACACACGCACGCATGCGCACACACACAGAGTCTGAATTCGTTCCCTTAGCTGTGTGTGTGTTCCGCAAAAACACTTTTTATATCTCTACTTTTATCTCTTTCATGTCTTTTTCTTTTTTTTCTTCTTTACACATACGTGTTAGTGCGGCAGTGTGTGAGTGTGTGTTAGTGTGGCAGTGTTAGTGTGTGTGTTAATGAGGCAGTGTGTGAGTGTGTGTTAGTGTTAATGAGTATGTGTTAGTGCGGCTGTGTGTGTGTGTGTGTGTGTGTTAGTGTGGCAGTGTTAGTGTGTGTGTTAATGAGGCAGTGTGTGTGTGTGTGTTAGTGTGTGTGTTAATGCGGCAGTGTGTGTGTGTGTGTGTGTTAGTGTGTGCGTTAATGCGGCAGTGTGTGTGTGTGTGTTAGTGTGTGTGTTAATGCGGCAGTGTGTGTGCAGCAGTGTTAGTGTGTTTGTGTGCGTATGTGTTAGTGTGGCAGTGTGTGTGTGTTAGTGTGTGTGTTAATGCGGCAGTGTGTGTGCAGCAGTGTTAGTGTGTTTGTGTGCGTATGTGTTAGTGTGGCAGTGTGTGTGTGTGTTCTTAAACCCCAGAACTCTGTCACACACACAGTCATTTATAAATACCTGCCGTGGTGCTCGTGGGCGGAGCTAGACACCCGTCCTTCTAACCTATCAGAACGCGAGCTGGACACGGCGAGAGCCCTGGACTCCTCCCCTTTGCGTTCGTCCCGATTGGACAGGCTGGTGTCAGAGGGGAGGAGTTTAGTGCGGAGAGAGGCGGGCTCTAAACACAGAACAGAACAGGAAGAGGATTTTACTCAGAGTGATGAGGAGTGTGTATATAAACTATACATACTTGTGTGTGTGGTGTGTAGCGTGTGTGTGTGTGTGTGTGTGTGTGTGTGTGTAGCGCATGTGTGTGTGTGTCGTACCCACTGCAGCTGATCTGAGCTTCTCCAGAACTCCATGTAACCTGTAACACACAGTCACATTTCCTCTATACTGATTCATCACACCTGTGATTATCACTGATGGAGAAATAATCAATGTTTTGTTGCACTGTGAATTTTCTCTAGAGATTCAACACCAAAGCAAAACAACATCAGTGGTGTAGTTGTGTGTATTGTGTGTAGTTGTGTGTATTGTGTAGTGTTGTGTGGTGTATAGTTGTGTAGCTGTTGTCTTTGTCTTACAACACAGTGAACCTGTTGTTGTATAGATGTGCAGCTGTGTGCAGTTGCTGTGCAGCTGTGTGTGCAGTTGCTGTGCAGCTGTGTGTGCAGTTGCTGTGCAGTTGCTGTGCAGCTGTGTGTGCAGTTGCTGTGCAGCTGTGTGTGCAGTTGCTGTGCAGCTGTGTGTGCAGTTGCTGTGCAGTTGCTGTGCAGCTGTGTGTGCAGTTGCTGTGCAGCTGTGTGTGCAGTTGTTGTCGTACCACACAGTGAACTTGATGGTGTTGTTGCCCAGAAACAGTGAAAGATCGTCGGCCATTTGCTGAGCGTTCTTCTTATTCGCCACCATCACCATGATGTAGTCAGGAAGCTCCTCATCTGAGACACACACACAGGTTTACACACACACACACACACACACAAAGGTTTACACAAGCACAGGTTTACACACACACACACACACACACACACACAGGTTTACACCAACACATATACACACACACACCACCAAAGAACACGGTGTATGTAAAGAACTTACCCACATACGCCCCCAACTCCTGCAGCTTCCCTTTAATGGCCGCCTGAAACACACACACACACACACACACACACACACACACACACACACACACACAGTTACACACAGTATTGTGTTTATTGTGTACAAAATGAAGCTCAGGGTGTGTGTTTGTGTGTGTGAGAGAGAGAGAGAGAGATTGTTCTCAGTGTTGAGACATAAGCAGAATGTGATTATTGACTCTCTTCCTTCCTTCCTTCTTTCTGTCCTCCCTCCCTCCCTCCCTCCCTCCCTCCCTCTCTCTCTCTCTCTCTCTCTCTCTCTCTCTCTCTCTCCCCCCCTCTCCTCCACACTAGATTTCTCTCCACACTCAGACGCAGGAGACCTTCAGCCTAACCTTATTGACATTCTGATGAATCTCTGGTTAAAAACCTGTGAAATTAAAGCTAATCCTGATCCTCTCAGTGCCTTACAGCGCACCTGCTGTTACACAGGTGTTAATATCAGACACACAGGAGGCTAATAACGCCTCACAGACAGCTTATACACACATTATTACCCGTCTTCCTGCTCCAACACACACTTCCACCTTGTGAAGAGTGTGTTACTGAATTAAAGCTCTGTCACGAGTGTTAGAGCTACAACACACACACACACACACACACACACACACACAGGGCCTGGAGAGCTAGCATGAGTTTCAATGAATTAGCATAATATTATTTACAGTAAAAATGTGAACGACGAATGAACAGTATTATAAATTCACAAACTACAAAACCAAACATCATTAAAGCCATCACTCATTTGATAATATAATCTGATGTTATTTAGATATTACACACAAAGCTAAGAACAACAAAGCTGACCTAGCTAGCTAGCGAATTTAAGCTAAGCTAAGCTAGGCTAAGCGAACAGGTTTAAATGTTTAAACTACCCGTATTTTCTTGCTGATCTCCGTCCCGATTTCCATCTTTTACCGTCTCGGCTTGCGTTCGTGACCTCGAAATTACCGCATGAAGAACTTCACAGTATTAAATTGTTAATTTTTTTTTGTAACAGTTCTTTGACTGAGTCCTCTATTGCTAGCTAGGTCCGAGGGATCAACACTGCGCATGCGCAAGAACGAAGCAGCGGTTTATTCGCGTTCTGCCGCACGACGCACTGCGCATGCGCGTGTCCTTCACCAGTATCCTCCAGGACGCTAGATGGCGCTGGTGTGTTGTGGTTTTGTTTACAAGTTGCCGATTTTCTCTGTTTTTTTCTTCTTCTCACGCTCGTGGATGGTGCTTTCCATTTAGAACCGAAAGTGTTTACCAGTTTCTCGTAAATGTGAGAATTATTGTTTATTTGTATTAGCAGAATCAGAAGGGTTTTCTATCCGGAAGTGTAGCTGAGAGAGGTGCGCGTGCAGGCACGGTATTATTATAATAATAATAATAATGATGATGATGACATCACGCGAACAATCGTGAGGAAATCATTGTGTGTGTGTTTGTACTCGATTTAAAATACGTTCAGGATTATTTCGCTATTTTCTTTTTTTTTTTAATTTCGAGAAAAAAAATTGGTGATAAAATAACATTGCGAAAATAGGAATTGTTCTGTTGCTAGGATACGAAGCACGTGGACACCGTGTCCGCCGCGTGCTGCAGAGGAATCGTATGTGATTATTATGATTATATAATAATAATAGTAATAATAATAATAATAGATTGTATTAGATTGGATTAAAGATGAGCTCTCTGGGTCGGAACGGTCTGATCGGTCTCGGTATCGGTGTCACCGTCAGTACCGGTTTGGTCGCGTTCCTGATCATTAAAGAGATGGTGCGGAGGAGGCGCGAGCGCCGCCTAGTGGTGTCCCGCAGCAGTGCGGGGTTTGCGGTGAGCAGTACGGCTGTGGACGGAGGGATGACCCTGGGACAGGACGGTGGAGGTGAGGAGTAAGGATGGGTGATACCATCGAGACCGGACGATACGATATCACGATACTGTTAATGACACTGTGTGTGTGTGTGTGTGTGTGTGTGTGTGTGTGTGTGTTTGTGTGTGTGTGTTCGTAGTGGTGTTAGCGTCTGCGCTGAGCGGGTTAACCCCGGAGCAGCACGCTGAGCTGAGGAAGACTCTGGACGAGGTGATGATGAGCGTGTCCTCTCTGCGTGGTGAAGTGGCCGAGCTGAGGAGCGGCCTGAGAGACATCGCCAGCACCATCGTCGAGGACGTCAGGTCAGTGCACCGCCTGTCAATCAAAATACGCCCATCAATCAGTCAGTCAATTAATCAATCAATCAATAATGTATCAGGTGCGAGTGTGTGACCTTGTCTAAGACTAATGTGTACTGAGTGTGTGTGTTTGTGTTAGTGTGCACTATAGGGTGTATTAGTGTGTTAGTGTGCACTATATAGAGTACTAGTGTGTTAGTGTGCACTATAGAGTGTACGTATTAGTACATTAGTCTACATTTTATAGTGTTAGTGTGCGTTTATTGGATTTGTTTGTCTCTGTAGGAAGGGAGTGGAGGAGGGTCAGAGGTCACGGCGGCGACGTCACTTCCTGATGAGGGAGCGTTCTGATTCGATGAGCTCCAGCTCTATCTACTTCACCGCTAGTAACGGGATGACGAGTCAGAGCGAGGGCGGGTACGCGACACTGCGACACAGCTACTGTATATAGCTAGCTAGCTGTTTGTCTAATTAGTGATTAACTAGCTGCTACGTGTTTG
>CM074939.1:16755400-16757900 GCA_037576815.1 Pangasius larnaudii | reverse complement strand
GAGACTCTACATCGCCAAGGTTATTATTTCTTTCATTCCTACCCATCACTCTCTCTTTCACTCATTCTTTTTGGTCTATTTTTCTCTCTCTCTTTTCTTCTCTTCTCTGTCTATTCTGTCGATTCCACCCCTTTCTGATTTTCTCCCTCTCTCTTTTCCAACCTGTCCTTTATATATATTTTTTTCCCTCTGTGTGATTGTTAGTGTCATAAGGATTTGGGGAATGAATCGGAGGCGAGGAATTGGGCACGCCGGGCTCTGGCCACGCCCACTAACACCCCCCAGGTGATGATGCTCAGTTTGTCCTTGACTTGTCCTGATCACTATTTATGGCACAGAAAGTTTAGATCACTGAAATAATCATAAACCGATCCACAGGAGGCGGGGATCTCTGGATTGGAGGCGGAGCTACATGCTTTGATTGACACCCCAGCTGAGCGGCCGTAAGGTTGTGGAGAGCGACCTTTAACCCCCCTATCCGTACGGCGTAATGGATCGATCCAAACTATCTTCAAACTTTTCACGACACTTTCAATCGATGCTCCAGTATTTTAACACCAAAACTGACCAAAATAAGGGCCCTTAGAAGTCAACTGTCCTCATGCTGCCTACTTAGGCACCCTAGTTTAAAAGGAAATGATGGTGTGATGTATTACATTGTGAGAACTGACATGCGAGCACTTAAAGAGAAGCTAATTTATTAATCGAAGCTGCTGTTTTCAGAACGAGTTTGTGTTCGTTTATCTTTTACTACTGAACACATTTTACTCTGATTGGCAGCTTTTGACTCACAACATAACTATTTATTTCGCTTGTGGTTTAGAAACCCATCATACGACTGAAGGCAGCGAGTGTGTGACAAACATTCCTCATGTTCAGTGTTTTGTGCTGGTGTGTAAATAATGAAGGAAATAAACTCAAGCTGAAACTGATGATGTCTGTGTTTCTGTTATATATTATTTTTGTAGCTGTTAATGTTTCACTACTTACGTTTATCAAAGGAGGCGTGGCCTGTGTGTCAGTCTCAGTGAAGGAGGTGTGGCCTCTGTACCTGTCAATCCCAGTGAAGGAGGTGTGGCCTCTATACCTGTTAGTCTCAGTGGAGGAGGCGTGGCCTCTGTGCCTGTTAGTCTCAGTGGAGGAGGCGTGGCCTCTGTGCCTGTTAGTCTCAGTGGAGGAGGCGTGGCCTGTGTGTCAGTCTCAGTGGAGGAGACGTGGCCTGTGTGTCAGTCTCAGTGGAGGAGACGTGGCCTGTGTGTCAGTCTCAGTGGAGGAGGTGTGGCCTCTGTGCCTGTTAGTCTCAGTGGAGGAGGCGTGGCCTGTGTGTCAGTCTCAGTGGAGGAGGCGTGGCCTCCCTCTGTACCTGTCAATCCCAGTGGAGGAGGCGTGGCCTCTGTACCTGTTAGTCTCAGTGGAGGAGGCGTGGCCTCTGTGCCTGTTAGTCTCAGTGGAGGAGGTGTGGCCTCTGTGCTGTCAATCCCACTGAAGGAGGTGTGGCCTCTGTACCTGTCAGTCTCAGTGGAGGAGGTGTGGCCTCTGTGCTGTCAATCCCACTGAAGGAGGTGTGGCCTCTGTACCTGTCAGTCTCAGTGGAGGAGGTGCAGCCTCTGTGCTGTCAATCCCACTGAAGGAGGTGTGGCCTCTGTACCTGTCAGTCTCAGTGGAGGTGTGGCCTCCTTCTGTACCTGTCAATCCCAGTGAAGAAGGCATGGCCTCTGTGCTGTCAGTCATGACAAAGGGGTGTGGCCTCTGTACCATCCTGAAATGCATCATATTCCACTGATCTCTGTTTTAAATATATTTCACACATCAGAGCACGACACTTTTAAACACACATTATTCTGTCTTAAAAAAAACAACACACACACACACGTGTGCTCATGACCAACAATAAAATATTTAATACATTTTATATACAGAAAGAATAAAGTACAGTATAAAGAAAAATCAGAAAAAAAAGAACTGAAATGTAGTATTTTATCCTTTTATCACCTCTAAATACAGAACACACACACACACACACACACACACACACCTGCACAGATGATTACACAATTTACAGCATCAACAGCTTCTTCAGCCCAAAAAGCACGAGTGTGTGTTTGTGTATACACGTGTGTTTGTACACAAGTGCATCCATCACCACGTTTCAGTTATTGTCCGTCTCTCACATGAACACACACACACACACACACACAGTTTGCTTGTCTCAGTCTTTTGCGTCTCCTACTCCGTCTGCGTTGATGGCGAACATGGCCTCCGCCTCAGGTAAGCAGGGAGAGTCGTAAATTTTACAGATCCGAGTTTCACCACGGCCCTTCCTCAAATACAACCTGAGGGACAAGATAAACACCAGGTGAGACAGGGTTTACGTGGACTATGTAGTGTACAGGGAGCGTGGATTGGAACACGCCCGCAGTGGACTGTGTATAGATTATCTAGTGTACAGGGAGCGTGGTTTGGGACACGCCCGCAGTGGACGGATTATAGACTATGTAGT
>CM074939.1:16747897-16752800 GCA_037576815.1 Pangasius larnaudii | reverse complement strand
GAGAGAGAGAGAGAAAGAGAGAGAGAAGGTGGGGTAGGTAGAGAGAGAGAGAGAGAGAGAGAGAGAGAGAGAGACAGAGAGAGAGAGAGAAAGAGAGAGGATGGGGTAGGTAGAGAGAGAGAGAGAGAGAGAGAGAGAGAGAGAAAGAGAGAGAGAGAAGGTGGGGTAGGTAAAGAGAGAGAGAGAGAGAGAGAGAGAGAGAGGAAGAGGAGGGAGAGTGAGAGAATGTTAGAGAGTGTGAGGGAGAGAAAGAGAGAGAAGGAATGAGGGAGAAGGAGATAGATAGAAAGAGAGAGAGAGAAGCACTGGCTAATTAAACGAGAAAATTCAATAACGAATGGGTGAAATTAAAATAAAAGAAAATGGAAAAAAAAGAAAAGTAAATCAGAGAAGAGACTAAATGGAAAGGAAAAGAAGCTAAAAAAAAAAGAAAAAGATATCAAATGAAAAAGCAAAAAGAAACAAAAGGGAAGAGAAAACCTGTTCTGGTTTATTACTCACCATGATTCCGAACACTATGGTGGAGAAAAATCCCCCTATAAACCCTTCCCACGTCTTCTTAGGAGACAGCTGAAGAGGGAGAAGAAGGACATCGTATACAAAAACGTGTAGTTAGATTTAAAAAAAAAAAGAAAAGAAAAATCATAAATCAGCGCTAGTGTACAGAGAAGCGGTGCATGTGGAGGAGCTCACCTTGATGAGAGGAGTTCGGCCGAAGAAGAACCCAAACATGTAGGCCATGATGTCATTACAGATCACACAGGAGATGGGTACGATGAACCTGCAGGTACGCAACACACCTGTCTCAACTTACAGCTGCGTTCAAACGTGACAAAACGTGTGTGTGTGTGTGTGTGTGTGTGTGTGATGAGAAACGCTGCTGTTCTTGTTTACTCCCTTGTACAAGAAAAGAAATATACCATCTTTTCCAACACGCAAAATTCGCAAAGTAGCATAAATTAGAAAATCGGATTTCTCTACTGGACACGGCGTTTATGACGTCACGTTTCTCACAAGAACGCGAGAGAGAGAGAGAGAGAGAGAGAGAGAGAGAGAGAGAGAGAGAGAGCAAAATAAGCTCTCGCTCTCTCTCCTGTCAATCACAGCGACACTAGCCAATCGTGTGTGAGCTCGTGTATGCGGAAGAGGGCGGATAGCGCTTTCCTCCGAGTGTGTGACACGCAGCATGAGCTGGAAAAGGTGCAGAGGAAGCACGTGTTGAAATAACAATAACACACCGTAACCGCCATTTCATTAACTGCTCTATCACTTCCTGATCCTTTTTTTTTTTTTTTTTTTTTTTTTCTTTCCCCCCCTCGACTGGAATTTCACGTACGTACGGTTTCTGAGAGCGTGTGAGATTTAGGGTCAGTACTGACCAGATCATGCCTTCAAACAGGTTGTGGATGATGAGGTGCGACTGAGTGACCACGATCAGCAGAGTCACGTGGGTCCAGCCGAACTGCACGGAACACACACACACACACACACACACACACACACACACACACACACACACACACACATCGTATCCGTTCAGATTTTGTTTTAAAAGGTTTGGTTTACAAGATGCGTGGCTGAACGACGACTGTATTTACCATGTAGAACTGCAGCCGGTAGTGCTTCTTCACCAGGCTCAACACGAACATGCAGAAGCCTGCAACACACACACACACACACACACACACACACACACACACACACACACACACAGAATGATCAGAGAAAGAGAGCTATTCATGGCGTTCCCAGCTGGCTGATGAACTATATTTAGATCAGCCACACTTTCTCTAATTATAATCCGTTAACACGAGTCAGGCTGCTACTGAACACACACCATTACTCATCACGTCATCTCCAGAACAACCCGTGAGACGCAACTCATCAGTCACAATACAATCTGTACGGGGAAAGAAAGATTAAAGCAGTAGAACCTCCAGGAAGAGTCATGTGACCCAAATCACCTGCAAAATCATATCGACAGATAGAGATTAAAAAAAAACGAAAATACCACCGGACATGAATCTGTCGATACGTTTTCCCTGAATCAGAGTCCATCTGATACAAACGTATATTGTATAAAGTGTGTGTTTTAAACCAAATCAAATGCGTTATTGCTTTAAAAGAAAGAAAGAAAAAAAAAATTTGAATGGAAAGCACAAAGTTATAATGTTGGGCGACTTTTTACTTTTTAAACTTTTACCTACTGAATCGACTGAAGCTGCTTCCTAAGTTCCCTGAAAATAAACAAGCAACTGCTGATGTTTTTTTTTTTATTATTTCCAGCACATTGGTGCTATTTAGTCTTTTTTTTCGAGATTATGACACGCTGAACTGGCATATGAGTTCAGCAATAAAAAAAAAAAAAAATCGGACAAATCTCTCCATCCATCTCATTCCACTAGTTCCCTGTCTTTTGTCTTTTGTCTTTATGTCTTTTTTTTTCCCCTGACGACAACATCGAGCGACTGAGACTCGGTGGAACAACAGAAGGAGAAAAAAAAAAAAAAAAAAAAAAAAGAACGTGGACGAAAAGATGCTGAAATTTACGAGCGTGACAATAACGTGAACGGCGAGGAGAAAGCGAGACGCCTCGTGTGTGACGTGTGATTAAAAATGTTCAAATGTCAGGAGAGTAAATTATGGGGGGAAAAAAAATAAAAATGTAGCCGTGCGATCAAGACTTGGGGTCACAGAAAATTAATAAATGTCCATTTGGGGTCGTTTGCTACCAGAAATTTTATTACATGGCTTATATATATATATATATATACACACAATAATACAAAAATAGCTGCAAAAAAAAAAAACAACCTCTAAGTAAGAAATTATGGTTCATTATAGAAGATAAATATTGTTTTTAAAGGTGGTTTTGAAAACACGGAACATTTCGAAGCCTGTAAAATGCCGTTCAGGGCCTTTTTTTTTTCATATCAGGACACTGTGCTGGGCGTTTTAAGGCTCCAGAGACAAATATATCATATATCTACGACTTCTTTGGCTACGAAACCTTAAAACAGTTGAGCATCAAGAAAACAATAAAACTGTTAGCTGATGTTTTATGTTTTATGTTTATGTTTATTCACTGGACATTAACATCAACCGTGAACAGCATTTTACAGTCTCTGAAACACTCGATGTTTTCAACACCACCTTTAAAAGCAATGCAGGTGGGGGTTAAAGGTGTGGCTCAGGGTGAAATATCTTTTTTTTTTGTTTATTGACACGATGACACTTTTTTTCTTAAAAAAAAAAAAAAAAAAAGCTTTAAAATGTTTGTTTTGAACTGATGCACTTTTACATTTGAAACTCTTTCACACAAATATCTTACGTGCAAATTATAGATAGGATGATAAAATCAATCCTAACAAAAGAAGAAGAAAAAAAAACAATCAATTCTTCTGCTTTCTGTCTTCTGTAAACATTTCTATTTGCAAAACTCCAATCTTTGCTCTTTATTACAACTCGATACAGATCCTGAGTATCGCATCAGTGCCATCTCTAATATACTTATTAATTAGATTTATAAAATGTTAACATAAAGTAATAAGAATATCTGCTCATGCACCGTTAATGGAAGGGGATGTGCTTTTGCTGAACGGCTTGGGTGTGTTAAACCGCTGGAGCTTGTGTGTGTGTGTGTGTGTGTGTGTGTGTGTGTGTGTGTGTGTGTGTGTGAGACCCAGCTTCAGGCTTTACCACATCCTGTTCATCGCACTTCACACGAACTGACGTGCTTCTTTCACACTCACTCTCTCTCTCTCTCACACACACACACACACACACACACACACACACACACACACACGACTGTGTACAGAGACTGCAAAAGTCTGTAAAGTTACATATATGAAATGATTGTCCAACGTCTCAACCTGTTCATTAGATGATTTGTTTCGGCGTATTCTGTGCTCCCCGAAGGTGGATGACGGGTACTGCACCTGCCTTTGCTACTTCCTGTAGGCAACCATTTTAAACAGGAAGTGAGGTGGCAGTGGGGCGTGGGAAGGGAGACCTGTGTGTGACCTATACGTGAGAGTGCCTTGGAATGGCCTGGAGCCCTTGTTTGCAGCTTTGCGATTTCTTTATGCCAGTAAAACGTCAAGATTTTCTCTACCCGCTGCGAGTAGCGTTAATTACTGTTTGACATCGAACGAAAGTCGTTACACATCTACTCTGCAACGACGACACCGGCAAGACACATATTTTGCCTTTTTTACAAGTAATAAATTTGTTTTTTTTTAACTTATAAGCTTGCTAATTAGGATAATAGACACCCCCTTTTTTCCACGGAACAAAAAAAAAAGCTGCACATTGTATGAGCCACCATTATTTTAACTTTAATTCTGATTAAATATTTAATTGGATTTGTCCGAGCTGTGATTCCCTAACTGCTTTATGTTGACCTATTGTTTGCTTTGTGGTTAATTTATTATTAATTGTAGAATGTTTGCTACAGGCGAGTGCGTGTCCTCACCGGAGAGATAGAGGGCGAAAGAGATGAAGCGATGGTATTTGCTGAGAATCCGCAGCGGCTCCTCCCTCTGCACCAGCGTGAAGAAGTAATCAGTCACCGTCTCACCGTAGAAGAAGTAGTTCACGCACAACAGGAAGTACCTGACACACACACACACACACACACACACACACACACACACGTTTAAGTAGTTTAGCACACACTGGAACTTTCCTGTTGTCTATAAACAGGAAGTAAACTTCACCGTGTAGCTGAAAATAAAAACGAGGCGGCCATCTTGGGCAACCTGACGCACTTTTTCCCCTCAACATAATTTGGTATCAGTTTTGTTTTGTTTTTTGTTCAATTATTTGCATATTTGTTGTGTGTTTTTTTTTTTTTGTGCCATTGTATAAACTACAGCAAACAAACTCTGATTTCGGCTCC
>CM074939.1:16740397-16742897 GCA_037576815.1 Pangasius larnaudii | reverse complement strand
CACGTACGCACCAATGCCTGACGTGTGTCAGGAGTCAGGAGTCAGGAGAAAGATCGGGATTGGCTGCCGGTGTGAATGCAGCCATCGGGACGATCTTCTGCAGACTGGATTTAATGGGATTGTCTGTGCGAGGTAAACTGGGGGGCGGAGCATGTTGCCGACGTTTCCGAGGGAAACGGGGACACGTCGGTGTCTCCAATTAGCTTCCTCCCCCTTCTCTCTCTTTCACTCTTTCTCTTTTGGTAACAGGCGCTTCCAGCTGAGGCCAGATGTTTCTAGAGTGCAACAGTACCGGTCATGTCGTCTCATGTCCAACTTTAATGTTGGTTCTTAACACTCGTATTCAAAAATAAATAAATAAATAAATAAATAAATAGAATTGTCCCGAGTTGTTATGTAAATCAGAGCTGGGAGCTAATAATAATAATAATAATAATAATAATAATAATAATATGGTGCTAACGTAAAGTAATAAACGTATGGCCAGACTGTTAGCTAGTTAAGTGCATTAATTACTAATAATGTACTTTTTAAGTGTTAAACATTTTTTAAACAAATAAAAATGTTTCATTTTACACAGAAGAGAAACATTTATTATACATTTGTTTATTAATCGTCTATTAAACGAAACGTTTATCGTAAAAACGTCTAGAGGAAATGCGATATATCGTCCACTGAGCGCTAAATGACGAGGGCATCGGTTTCACGAGCGAGTGTTTTATTCTCCGCGCTACGGAAGCGCTGCTGTTCCTGGAAGCTCTGGTCAAATATATTTTACGATAAAAAAAAAAAAAAAAAAAAAAAAAAAAGAGGAAGCGATGGAGAAATTTATCTTTCCGCCCAGTACGCAAGCGAAACGTTTGGCCTCAGAATAAACCCTCAAAACCCACACCACTTTCGCTGAGACATTATCGTCCGTGCCATTAGGCGCATAGAGGAAACGGCGACTGGGGAGGAGAAAAAAATAATAAAAAAACAGGCAAATGGACTGATGAAGGACGATTAAAGGAGGGAAAGAAAGAAAAGGAAAAAAAAACGTCTCGGAGGTTTCGATTAAGCCGGACTGCAGCGGAGGAAACTGGGACGTTATCTTTAGCAGAGTGTGGAAACGTGTAGAGAGACAACACCGCAATCTGACCAAAAAAAATACATTTAATAAATAATAACATAAAGAATACATTATTCTGATTAAATATTAAAGTGATATTAAAATATTAATATAAATGTAAGCGATAAAACAATAATAAACCACCTCTGAGTTTCCTCTCGGTGTCCTCTTTTCTTTTATACATCGTTAAAGCGGTTAATTCCGTTTAAACGTAATGCAGGATAATGAACTGCGCTCGCTAACAGGAAGCTGATTGGACGTCGTCATGTGCTTTTATTTTTATTGGCCGAAGAGCCCAAAACTGTCTCTGGGTGGGCGGGGCATTCTCTCTCTCTCTCTCTCACACCTGTCAATCACAGCAACACTAGCCAATCACGGGCTTCAGTCAGCTCACGTATGCGGAAGAGGGCAGACAGCGATGTGCTCTGAGCTTTCTTATGCTAGCTGCACGTGACTAGCATTTGTTAGCCTTCACGTTCGCTGGTTGTTATGGTAGCTGTGAAATGATATATATATATATATATATATATGATGATTTTCTCCTTAATTTAGTCTTTTTTCAATTCACACCCACCAATTAGCCCCATCATTTCACAGCTACCATAACAACCAGCGAAGGTGAAGGCTAACACATGCTAGTCACGTGCAGCTAACTGAAGTCCGTGATTGGCTAGTGTTGCTGTGATTGACAGGTGAGAGAGAGAGAGAATGCCCCGCCCACCCAGAGACAGTTTTGGGCTCTTCGGCCAATAAAAATAAAAGCACATGACGACGTCCAATCAGCTTCCTGTTAGCGAGCGCAGTTCATTATCCTGCATTACGTTTTTTTTTATTTTTTATATCTTATTACGATATTTAAAGGCATTTCTATGAAACACAATAAGCATCATATCGCGATCTATATCTCTGCTAACAAACTGCCAGCAAGGAGGAGAAATAAAACTGACGTAAAAATATTAACAATGTTTAAAACGGTACAAAATCTTTTACATCCAATCAGCTGCTTCTAGCCGGTTTGCGGTTGTTATCAGAAAAGAAAACGTGTTTCGTGGTGGTTTATCTCATGAACGATGGTTCCTCGACATCTGCGTGAAGCCGGGTGAGGAGAGCAAAATGAAATCCACGACTGGAGAAAGGAGGAAGACGAGGATGACGTGTTTTATTCCTCTTATACCGCAGCGAATTCTGATTTGATTCACAGCGAAATGAATCATCACCTCGCACCTTTACGGCTCGTGACTAAGGTCCGGTTCAGCCGCAGAAATGCAAACTGATCGTTCCAGCAGGCGTTAAACCACATCCGCGTCGTCTCGGCCCGATGCAAAGCTGCGGTCTGACGGCGTGATGTTCACCTCGTACCATCGCTGTCACGCTCTCTGACCTTCACACTCA
>CM074939.1:16642159-16652466 GCA_037576815.1 Pangasius larnaudii | reverse complement strand
TTTGTGCACAGGGGCATCGTCATGCTGGAGCAGGTTTCAGCCTCTAAGTTCCAGTGACGGGAAACTGTAATGTAAAGCTACAGCACACAGAGACGTTCTGTACAACTGTGTGCTTCTGACTTTGTGGTAACAGTTTGGAGAAGAACCACATATGGGTGTGATGGTCAGGGGTGCATATACTTTTGGCCATATAGTGTATCACCAGTTTTAAAAAAAAAAAACTACTCCGTAGTGCTTTGACTGATGCTGCGTGCTGTTG
This sequence comes from Pangasius larnaudii, assembly GCA_037576815.1. Lineage (NCBI taxonomy): Eukaryota > Metazoa > Chordata > Actinopteri > Siluriformes > Pangasiidae > Pangasius > Pangasius larnaudii. The sequence continues at coordinate 16,652,207 of CM074939.1, read as the reverse complement.
TTAATTCGCCTACTATCCGTCTTAAACAGTGTCCGAGATCAGAATTAGCGAGTCACAAAGCGTAGTGTGTTGAAACGATGGTCCGCTGTCTCAGGAACAGTTTACCCACAATTCCGTGCGTGAGGGAGGAAGGAGGGAAGGAGTTTTGTGACGGTTTGCTTCGCAGAATTCAGGGACGCATTTTAAAGAGGCGTAAATAAAAAGTGGAAACATAAAATCACTGGAATGGTAAACCAAATGATGCGGTATAAATGATAAAGGAGTAATGAATGAATGAATGAATGAATGAATGAATGAATGAATGAAGAAGAGCTGAAACGTTTAGGAGACTGTGTGTGTAACTAGGCAACAGCCTTCACTTCCGGTACATGACGTTTGTTAGTCCCTGTACCTGCGGACTCTTTTTCAAAAGTATGTACTTTATTTATTTATTTCCACAAAGGGAGTGCAAACACCTAGTGGTTGGTGGCGTCATGTCACGTGACCAAGATCTCGCCTTAACCTTCATAAACCTTCTCATTGGCGTCGCGTGCTCACCTGGACCGCCGCCTGTGCGGTGAGCGCGAGCGGCTCCTACGCCGGTCCCGGTCTCGGTCTCGGTCCCTGTCTCGAGACCGCGAGCGCGAGCGTTCCCGTTCTCTCTCCCTCTCCCTGCGCCTGCGCTCGCGATCCCGGGAAGACGAGCGCGAGCGGCGTCTCTCTGCACAACAACAACAACAATTATTATTATTATTATTATTACACAAATAAAGACAATTTTAACACCGGCCGCGTCCCAAATCGCTCCCTATCAACCACAAAGTGCACTAGTTAGGGTGTAGTAACAGACATTTTGGATTTATGTCGCGACAAATAATTAATCATGCATCAATAAATAATGAATAAAAAATGGCGTAAACAAATAACAAACCAAGTTAGCCTGAAAGCTAGCAAGAGTATGCAGAGCAATTATTTCGTATATAATAAATAAAAATGATTAACTGTATGCACATCATTAAAATTTTTAGATACTATTTATAAACATATTTATTTATCTAGGTGCTGTATGAGCATTGTGTTGCTAACGCTAACAACAACGTCTGAATTATAAAAAAACGAATAAACCATCAGTTAAAAGTGAAGCTGAATCCCCACCTCGTCGTGGAGGTGATCTGCTCCTGCTTCGCCCCATCTTTTATATTTTAATCCTTTTATTTCAATCTGCAGTGAAAACAAACTCGGAGAAATTTCACGATGTAAACGTTTACTCTACGCCATTTTCTATTCAAGCGCGCGACAAAAAATATGTTCCGGAGGGAAACAACAAGAACCCAAGCATCTTAGTTCCTATATAACAGTTCCGGTGTAAACGTGTTTCTTCATATTAAATCAAGTTAAAGCAAAATATCGAAAGAAAAGTGACATAAGGATTTGACTAAAAAAGTTTTAAAAGCGATTGAATTCTTAAGAAAAGATTATTGAATTTATAATTTCAATTATTCAATTTAATTCAGTTTTATTTGTACAGCGGTTTTAACAACGGACATTTTCACGAAGCAGCTTTACAGAAATAACTAAATTCAAATTAAATTAAATCAAAATAAATTTTAAATATGTGAAAGTGAATTAAATATATTGGGTTGAAAACCATACATTTGCATTTATTTATTTTGATTTAACCTCCTTGAACTTCAGATTAGTTTTTTTTTTCAGTGTTCAGAGACTCACATTTTAAAATTCAGTAAAAAAAAAAAAAAAATCAAGTATCTATTTTCAAATATGTTTTTTTCAGTGTTCAGTAATTCAGATTTAATCATTCACGTGACACACCTGATACCCATTAGTGCTTACTGTTTCGCTCTTAAGGCTGTTTTTAGGAAAATATAAAAGTAAATCGCCTCCAAATCACTTCAGATCATCTGTAATTTAGCATGAAACAGTGTTTGTCCAAACTTTCTACACAAAAAAGCCCCAGAACAGGTATTTTTTATTCCAAAGAGACTTTAATGAAAGCCTTAACTTTTTAAAAACTACTTTTTCATTGAAGATTTTATTACTTCCTCTTATTACTACCTCAGAAATCATCTGCATCGTGCGACATTCTGCGTAGATTCAAGAATATTTCTATATTCATCAAACATTTTCCTTTTTTTTAAATCCCTTCTGCTATCTTTGATACACAATATTCATACAAATCGGCAATCCGTTTAGTTTTTAAAATCAGTGTTATTTATAATGCTAAAATGTGTGACGTGGAATTTTAAGTAAAATCCAAAAAAATCATTTAGAGAATTTGGATACGTCTTAAAATAATCCATGCAGCAAAGGTTTAAAGGATGTTTTTTGTTTTTAATTGCTATGCTTAGTTAGAATTGTTGCATCTAAATAATTTAGACAATTTTATATGTAACGTTTATATCTAACGTCCCCCATTTTGATGCTATTAACGTTTATTTAGTCTGAGAAAGATTAAAGACTTAACCCAACTTCAAAATGCTGAATTCTACACGGATCATGGAACGGTGGTGAGGCAAAGGTGCCAATATTTTAATCTTCATGAAGGTAGAACCAGTGGATATTTTTATCGGGGAATCTTTAAAGACAGGAGACGTGTTTAAACACTCTATCTAGTGAGCATGTATAGTGAATAAGGGGGGCATTTGGGATTAAATTAAAACGCTGAAGTGTGATATCGAGCTAAATTTCAGCAATGAAACAAATGAGAGAACATCAGAGTGTGTAAATGAATAAAAATTAGTCTAAAACTTTAAATCAGATGATAGGATTGTACCAGAAAAATGAGATTAGAGAACATACAGCAGCTTCACTGGTGAATTTCATAAGACTGATAAAGTCTGATAAGATTTATGGTAAAAAATAATGTAATTTATGATTTATATATTACATTACATGGGCTAGACATCAAGATCTTTTTAATGTAGACTCCAAACAAAAGTAATTTGACTCGTTGATGAGAGATATGAAACAAAATATGACAATAACAGTTAGCAAAATTCCCTGAAGTGCAAAAAAAAATATGCGATTATTTATTTAAAAAACAACAACAAGAAGAACAACGCAGGGCGAAATTCTTTTCAGGGATTTTTAATGATCGGTACAACCTGGCGTTTAGGCTATCACTTTACATTCTAACATGACATGGATTCAAACCAGCACATATACACACAAAGGCAATTAAATTAGAGTTACTGATCGTAAAAATAATTACACCTGCAAAAGAAAATCATCGGTTTTATAAAATAAAACTCAGGAAGTGGAATGTCTGAGTGCTGTTTTAAAGTTGGGCTTTTTTTTTTTTTTTTTTGCATATACAAAGCCAAAGTCATGTTCATTTGGTGTTTTTTTTTTTCTTTTCTATTCATATATTCTATTCATAACCACGTGAAAGGTGAAAGGTGAACAGGAAGCCGGATCGGAGTGGGGAAGGATGACACATGATTACACGTCAGAGAATTATACAAGTACAGGTACGTGTGCAATATGACCGTCAGCGAACAGTCAGAATCAATGCCACGTTCTGGTCTAAAACGCTCGTGCCGAGTGTAATACGGTTTTAAAAAGCGCGAGAGGAGCTCGTGCTGGAGCTTTCTTTACGGGGGTTAGTCAGATCATGATGAGAATAAGCTTGTTATAAAACGATAACCTGAAAATGCTTCATGGACAAACAGATGGATACACACTGAGTGGTAATCGAGTGCTTGTGTTACTGTGTGTGTGTGTGTGTGTGTGTGTGTGAGCTCAAATCTCAGCCTTCTCCTTCTGCTTCTTGCTCTTCTTCAGGAACGACGGCGCTTTGAACTTCTTCTTCTTCTTGAACGGGGACTTGGAGGGAGAGCCCTCGGGGGTGGTGCCCGCAGGCTTGGTGGGCGGGGCGGTGGGCGGGATCACCGAGCTTTCCGACGTGTCACTGGTGGAGAGAGCCTTCAATCCTTTCTCCAGCTCTTCCTGCTGCTTCTCGTCCTCCTCCTTCCCGTTCGGGACTGCGTCCGTGGTTTTCCCGTCTATCTCTGAAATCAGAAGAAGAGGTTAAAGGGTTAAACGGTTGTTGTTGTTGTTGTTGTTTTTGCACATCTGCAGAGTTAAGTGGGTTTGAGCGGAACCGTGGTGTGTTCGTCGAAGTTCTCGGTGCGGTTCTTTGGTCAGAAGAGAACACGGCGATCACACTCGGGTCCGAGAGCGAGGTGGTCTCCGTCTGCTTCTGAGTGAACCCTAGTGAGAAAGTGATTCGACTCTGAATCGACTCACTTCAGGAAGTGAATCAAACATGCTGTGTGTTTTGGGTTGCAATGGGGTTTTTTTTTTTTTTTTTTGGTCTAAAGCTGCTAATCAGAACCAAAGGACAGAGCTGTAGTACTGCAGCAACGCCATGTGTTCTTAAAAAAAAAAAAAAAAAAAAGAGAAAGAGAAATAAAATGCTGGCCGTGAAACACAAACTGTTATTTATATAATGATCTGATCATTTATTTAGCACCGGCTCCGTGTTCTCCGTGCTCGGGTCATTTTTTGCGATTTCTGCTCACACTTGGTAAAGATTTGTTTTACTTTTTTCCGTCACTGTGTTTTACAAGGACATGTTCAGCTCCACACACACCTACACAAAGGGTTTTTTTTTTTCATTTCAATTAACTCTGTGCAGTGTGAAATCAAACCAAAGGGGCAAACAAACCAAAAGAATCAATTTCACAGGTTTGAAAGGAATTTGCTCACAATATGTCATGGTGTTTGAGCAGTTTTCCACTGCACATTTATAAAGAAGAAGAAACGTCCCAAAATCGGGAATGAACAGAACTTATAGGTCCAGTTTAACATGCAGGAAGTGCTTAGATGGACGTTGCTCTTTTTGTCTGGTTGATGAAGCGGATTTGAATTTCGTCAGTAAAAAGAAGTCAGAAAACTTCACAGCATGACAAAACATGAAATCAGTACACGGTCGCACATCACATGATCCAAAAAAACACAAGTATTTCTCTTCATTCATGACGTGTTTGCATTCCAAAAACTTTTTTTTTTTAACTTAACAAACATTTGTGCAAGTTGAGAAATTAGACAGCACGATGTTACATCCTATATATAAGGCATTTGAGAGAACATGAATAAGTTTGCGGTAAAGATCATCAACAGAACAACTCTGAATACATCACTGTGGGCAAATAAATAAAAAGAAATCCCAGACATTAAATCGGATGTGACCATTATGCTTGACCAATCAGTGATCTGCACTGTTTCTAGCTCCGCCCACATGTCTATTAAACTCAGCAGGGGTATTTGGAAAGCCCTAATCCACAGTGTTATTAGTAAGCACATGCTGCGAGTGTGTTAAAGACATGCGAGGTGTGAGGGTGAGGTGTGAGGGCTCACCTGAGACAGGTGGTTTGGTGGGGGAGGGGACTTTTGTGGGAGAGGAAGCAGGGGGAGGAGTCCCCGTATCGTTCATCACCTCCTCCCCACCTGACACAGAGGAGACGGGAGAGAACACGAGGCAGGAAGGAGACGTAAAAACGAGTGATTAGTGAGATAAAATAGTGAGACAGGACAGAAGGTGTGTTAGGACAGAGCTTTGAGTAAGAAAGTTTAGTGATATCGTGGACAAACATCTTGTTAATCTTAATATCAGAGAGTAGTTAATGATTCAGGAACGTCAGTGAGATAATGAGATATAAAAGTAATAATTTGGCCAAGTGTGTGTAAATATACACAATTTCCACTCTACTCCAGATGAAGCTGAACAGCTAAGACATGTCTGGTGTCTGAAGTTTGTTGGCTTTGTACTGGCTGGAAGTGTATAGCCTCTGGCTTAGCAAACTCTCGCTCAGTCTTTGTGTATAAAGTGCTTTTGCATATTTTTTAGGTTTCAGATCCTCATACAAAATGTACTATAAGATCAGGAGAATGCGAGGAAAGACAAAACACCATTTTTAAATGATCATGCTTACGGAGACCTTTTAGTCTACTCCACATTGCTGGAAAAGCTTCTATTTAAGTCATATTTAGATAGGTTTAGATTCAACAGTACAAGCAGTGATCAATCACCAATTCAATTTCGTCATTAATGGCTTGATTGTGCAACTAAGGGGGTGATTACTTTTTCACACAGGGCCAGTTGTTGTTGGACAACTTTTTTGAGTTGTCTTATATTAGATTTTGTTTGAAGATCTGAAACAATTAAGTGTATGCAGCAATAAAATCAGAACACGGTACGTATTAAAACATATATACAAATCAAACCGGAACTACGTTATCATCCACACTGTTTCTAACTCCGCCTTGAAACTTTAGGCCACGCCCCCTTCGATTCAGATTGAAGATGGAGCTACGAGTGTTTTCGTCCATGTTTATAGACGAGCGTGTGTCCGAATGATGCGACGTGAGTGTGTGATTTACGCTAACTGGTAGCTACAAGGTTCCAATACTTGTCAGCTACAAAGAAACTAAGTTCAGACGGCGAAACATGCCTCGGCTGATCCACTACGTTGACGAAGTTTCATTTCGTGCCATAAGAATTTGAGGCTTTTCAAAAAAAAAGACTTGACTAGACATTACATATTGGTCTTCATCATTGCATCTTCTTCTCTGCTCGAGATTTACTCTACGTTCACACAAGCAGCGCTTGTAGCTTGTCGCTTGTGGGCGTGAAACAACCACTACGGTTGTCGCTCGTGGGTGTGGCCTGTCCTGTGTTTTTTTTTTTTTAACTCTGAAGAGAAACAGTAGTAGCTGTGTATCATGTCAAAAGCTAACTAGCTAAAAACAAATAAAATAATGCATAAATCAGTATGGAAATGTTTTTTTAATTTACCTCACGTGCTTGGCTTTGTACTAACGTCGGTGTCAGATTCGATTAGCAAAGCAAGCTAACTGTACTAGCTACACAAACTCACCGGAAGCACCAACGATCTCTGCTACTTCCTTCCAAACTTTATTTTATTTCGTCATGTCACTATACGTATTAATGAGTGGACGTATATGACAGGATAAGATAAAACCACGCTTATAAGTTTTTCAATTTTTGTGCGTTAAACAATGGGAACTAATCGCAGGTAGAAATTAAAGCTGCATAATTAAAGGGAACTGAAGAAATGTTGGACCACACGCTCCATATTACTAGTCTGAGGAATCGTTCGATCGAGTCGTTTGGATTTGTTGCATTATAGTGTATATTATTGAGATTTGAGTGTCGCTGAAACTGCGGCTCCGTGGCGCAAACGTGCGTTCGCCTGATGCTTTGTCGCTTGCTAGTGTGAACGCAGGCTCAGGCTCCAGTGCCAGCTTTGGCTGATGAAGTGTGACATGCAGTGTACTGAAGGAGAAGAGGATTTGTCGAGGGAGATTAATCGTTAGTGGCGTAGGGGTCGCACCATCTACGGTCTGCTGCTTGCGCTGGACTTCTTTGCGATATTCCTCCAGCGCCTGATCCGTCAGCTCGTTGAACGGGTTCGGTGGTTCCGGCTCGGGGGTCGAAGGGGGCTCCACCTTCTCTGGAGACTGCGTTGTGAGACACACATACAACACACACACACACACACACACACACACACACACACACACACACACACACACACTGTCATCAATCTGTTTAAATATCAGACCTGAAGATGTTTATTGGCAAAAAAAAAGATTTATCTAGTTTTCGTCGTCTGTTTTTTTTCTTTCAGATTATTCCACTATGTTGCAGTGATGATGATGATGATGATGACGACGATGATGATATGTGTGTGTGTGTGTGTGTGTGTAGTGATGATACGAGTGACTCGGGTACAATAATAAAGGCTGGAACATGATTAACACACTCTGTCATTCAGTCTTAATGATCACTCTCCTTGACTGAGTTAACCTCAGCGTGAGATTAGCCTGGGATCAGCACATCACCAGTCTAAGCTGAAAAGACAGAAAATCGTTCGTGAAGTCGAGACTAAATGCTGAACTCAGAACTGATGGTGCCCCTGTGCATGTTCTCTCCGTGTCTGTGGGTTCTCCGGGTTCTCCGGGTTTCCTCCCACCTTCTGATGAACAAGCCGATAGGTGGACTGGTGACTCTAAATTGCTCCTAGGCTCCTATTGGCTTCTATACAGACATCTGCATGACCATGCACTGCAAAAAAGAACATCTTCGCAAGTGAAAATATCTTCAGTATAGTCAGATTTCCTATTATAAGATTACAGTTAACCAAATATGAGATTATTAAACCTATTTCTAGACATTTTTACTCATTTCAGACTTTACATTTTCTTACTCTGTCAGCAAATCATTACAATTAGCAAAATGATCTGCCAAAAGAACAAGACGATTTCAAGCTTGGAAATAGTACAAATGTCTAGAAATAGGTTTTAATAATCTTATATTTGTTTTGTTTTTGAAGAATATAGAAAATACTAGATAGATTTGACTATATTCAGATATTTTCTCTTGCTAAGACGCCATCTTTTGCAGCGTGGCTGTTCTGTTCCGGCTCATACGTCATGATCGTGATGGTGTTTGATGTTCTTGTACCGGCGGGCTGTTCTCTGTGATCACGCTGGCTAATAACTGAGACTGCGGTCCTGCTGTCTTCATGTCCTGACGGTTCTGCTCTCGGATCTGAAATGAAGACAAAAAAAAAAAAAAAAACAGTTATAGGCTTATTATCCGATTCTACGAGGAGCTGAAATGAATGACACCGCAGCACTGCTGAAATTCTCCGATCTGATTGGTCAGAAGGTGTTGATTTATTTTATATAACAGCTGTAAATCACAGGTTTATATTAATGCGCTTTATCGTTTCTATAGTAACAGCTCATTCACAGGGACGTGTATGGTGGACGCTTCACATAAACAGACTCTGGAAGGAGTCTCCAGTGTCAGAGGTAAAGCTGTAACCTTTACAGGTTTGCAGTTTACGCTTTTTGCGGTTTCTCGATAACATGACAACTGTTTTTTTTTTATAGTCTTATAAAGTTTAAGACAGAGAAAAAGAGAGAGGCTGGCGAGGGACAGAATGTTTATAGCTGCTATAACGTAAGCAAGAACAGGAACTAACTTCCACAACATTAAAAATAACTATAAACAGATAAAAATTACATGTTGTTCTTTAAGTAATACATTTTTTAATTGCTGGCAAAATGCTGTGGAAGAAAAAAAAAAACACTTTATGATGTGGTGTTATAGGAAAATAATCAGCTTCATCACTGCACCCTGTCGCCGATTATTTTCTGATTATTTATTCTTTACTTAAAGGACCTTCTTGTTTACTTTGTCCTCTTTGAAGGATGTTGTTGTAGAAGGAAGTGATGTAATGAGTAATGTTAAAAGTGAAGGGAAGAGTGTGATGGCTGTTTTTTTTTTTTTTTTCCACGTCACCGTACCTTATTTCTGGTCTCCAGAACCTCCTGTGGGTTGGTGAACAGAGGGACGAACTGGTTGGGGTTTTCGATCTTGATGGCTGTGCCGCCGCTCTGGGTTACTTCATCGGTCCGCAGCCACTGGGGACGAGAGGACACGGGGTGTACGCGGTGAGAGGTTTACAGTATGAGTAAACATATTGGCGGAGGCGAATATGTGAGCTAGAGGAGTCATAATGACAAAACAGGTACAGAGTGGATCAGCCAGAGGGCAGCAGAGACACTGCAGCAGTCTGTTTCATGATCCTGAAATATCTCCTCTGCATTGCAGAGGGACGGGGAGAGAGAGAGAGAGAGAGAGAGAGAGAGAGTAAGAAGAAATTTCCAATGAGTACTCAGCATCATCATTATTGAAATGGCTCACGGTTATAAATTTTACATCTTAAGAAATAGTTTGGCAAAATAAATCCCTTCGAAAATGCTGCACACTGAGTCGAGTCTTACGAATGTCTGCGTAGGCACAGAATATCTGTTCTCCATTACACCACAGTGCTGCTGAATTCTGGATTCTGATTGGTCAGAAGATGTTGATTAACTTTCTTTACACCCCAGCGCTGCTGTATACTCGAATCTGATTGGTCAGAAGATGTGCGTTCTTTTCGTACAACAGCACAGGTGTTTCCGGCTGTAACGTGAACGAGGTTTTATATTAATGCTCTCATTCTGATACGCT
>CM074939.1:16627159-16634659 GCA_037576815.1 Pangasius larnaudii | reverse complement strand
ACAGGAAATAAACCGTTTCATGGACCGTCCACAACATTAAATACAACTATAAATGGATAAAAAGTACAATGTTCCTTTCCAAGCTACTCCAAGTGTTAGCTAAGGTCATACAGCCAATAAACTGCTAGCTAATGTTTTATACAACTACAAATGGATAAAAAGTTTCATTCTTTAATAAATTGAAAACCTGCACTTCTTGGCAATTCGCTGTGGTAGAAGAGGAATAAAACACTACAGAACATGCTGTTATAGTAAAATAATCAACTTCAAGGAGATGACAGTGACTCCGCTTCATCACACCACCCTGTCGCTGATTATTTTACTATAACAGCACAACACCGAGTGTTTTACTCCTTACATCATGCATTTTAAACTTCAGACAATGATTATTTGCTAACTCGTCACTAATTAATCATTAATATCAATCATTAAATAATATATTACTTATTTATAAACAGTTTATTATCAAACTATCAGGAGTGTGCACATTAGCTCCTTATTACTGGCTAATGTCAGCTTTAATTCCTAATTTTAAAAAAAAAATTCACAATGTGAAATGGATTACTTTGGGAAAAATTGAAAACATATTTCACAGAGTCTCTCTCTCTCTCTCTCACACACACACACACACACACACACACTTTTACAGTCAGTTCTGTGGAGAAGAGATAAGACTTTCACCCACACACCCAAAGTCTTACAGTAACGACCTCTAATACAGTCAACAAACACACACACACACACACACACACACACACACACACACACTATAGACAGACAGCCAGTCTTCAACCTGCACTCACACTTTCTCCAAGCCTTGTGTTTTTATTTGTGTCTCTTTTGACGTGTTCACTTCAGTAACACATTAACAGGAAAACTCTGAATCTACGCGACTCACACAGTGCTGCGTTTCTTTCAGCGACTTCACTAATAGTAATGAAGAGAAATGAGCCGAGTAACAAAAAAAAGCCACTCTCGTACAATAACGTCTCAAGTAGAAATACAAATACTCCACAAAAGTGCTTAAGAAAGAAGAAAATAGAGAAAAAAAACCCAAAGAAAGTTAGTTGTTATACAGGATTTAATCTGTATGTAAATGCAGCGGTAATGAGGTTAAAAAGAAAAAAAAAAGTAAACATAATTATACCACAGCACGTTTGAATACTCGATTCTGATTGGTCAGAAGATAATTTGCTTTTTTTTTTTTTTTTTTTTTTTCATTTAACAGCAACAGGTATTTCCGGCTGTACCATGAACGAGGTTTATATTAATGCACTCGTTCTCATACGTTATCATCTCTATAGTAACAGCTCATACACGTGGACTTAAGCAGCAGACGCTCCACGTAACCTAAGACTAATAATAACCGGATTTTAAAATGTTAATGTTTATGGAAGGAGTCTCCAGTGTCAGCGCTTTGTAAAAGTCATGCGAAGTTTATCAGCACAGGAAACTCTACAGTACAGAGGAGTTTACGCTCTCCGCTAAAATGACAAGCTAGAGAGAGAGAGAGAGAGAGAGAGAGAGAGAGAGAGAGAGAGACAACTGTTTAGCGCAGCTATAACGTAAGTGATAACTGGAACTAAATCGTCACATGGACATTCCACAACGTTAAATGTAACTATAAAGCATTTAAGTGCGTGTTAATAATAAGTTAAACATTGTTATCGATGACAAGACGCCGTGGTATGAGCAGCGTGGATTATTGTCGTCTAATCACGTGGTCTGTCGTGTGTTATTCCTTCCTTATTACATCACACAGAGGGGTCACATGTCGCGTCTGAAAGAACCTGATGTACAGCACGATCTGTTCGATGGGGGACGTGTTCGCACTCACTCACTAATCACTCGCTAATGATTTCCTTCGAAATTAAGACGAGTAAAACATTTAGTGTTTCTGGTCAATTGTTTTTTTTTTTCAATGCATATTCAAACACCAGTAGAACTCTGGGATTAAAAAAAACAAACAGATAACAACAAAACAAAACAAATGTGCAGTAAGAAAATAATTATATTTTAAATATAAACCGGAAAAAATTGTGATAAAGTGAAATGTTTAAAGTAATCAAGGCCAAAAACCTCACTGTGAAGTCGTATGCCATTACAGAACACACAGAAACGTAGCTCTGATCGCTCTTTTAGCTTTTCATTAGCGTGCACAATAATACACATTATAATATACCTCAATATTAAACATTATATATTATTTTATAGGACACATGGAGTCCCATCAAGTCCAGCATCATGGGAGAAGAATAAATCATCTCAGTAAAGAAGAACTGTTTTACTGAGAATCATCTCATCTTGCTTTGAAGAATTATTTGTAGAGTTATTTGGATTCGTTCTTCCTCGCTTTTCGACACGTTGTCATCTGTAAAAATATAAATATATACTGTACATTCACCCTATAATGCTGAGAGACTCTGTATAATAGTGAGGTGTATAACAGTGAGGTGTATTTTAGCATGTGTTAGTGCACACTCTCAAGGGCTCTTTGGCTGTTCTGAGAGAAAGTTAAAGGATTCATGTAGAAACCGACAACAGAGTGCTTTCTGATCAGACACGGCTCCAGTAGAACCCTTTAGTGGAAGCTCATAACCTGTAAAGAACCCTAGAAGAACCTTCTTTCACAACCGAAATGTGGTAAAACCTTTCAGACTTCACCATGAGAACAGATTTTCATGCATACTGTCCTCACTTATAGACTTTAAGGCTCTATTTTTAAAATATTTTAGGAAAATATAAGATGTAAATCACCTCTAAATTACTTAAGAGCATCACTTTATTTAACTATATGCAGCTGCTCTCCAGACCTCCCGCCGTTATCAACGCAGCATGTATCCAGGATCTTTACTCAGCACAAGGTTTCTCAATTAAAGAAAATAAATTCATTTACAAATATTTTTGTGCCAGACTTAAATGAATTACTTACACTTTTAAAATGTTTACCTCCTTTATCTGAGCTTTTTGTTTATATCAAGTATATTGCTATATTTTTATAAAAAAATATTTTTCCTATAAATATTAACAATGTTTGTTTACAAAAACATTATTATTATTTTTTTTACTGCAGTTAATATTTTAGCCTTTTTTCTAGAACTCATTTAGAGAAAGTCAAAATTCATGTCAGCAAATGTAATTAATAAAAAAGAAGCTGGATATAATTTCATGCTTATAAATGTGGCATGAAAGGGTTAATGTGGGAAATTATACAGAAGCTCATAAAGTCACTCCAATAAAGAAAACATTAAAAAAAAATGGATATATAAATAAATAAATCAATAAATCGACCTTAGGCACAGAGATGAGTTCAGCAGTTTTTGGCCATTTAGGAAATGAGAAATGAACTGATTCGCTGATGTGAAATATAATAAAGGAAACTGCATATTAAATACTGTGATTACTCTGATCCTGATTACGTGACTGTTAAACAGATTACGATCCATTTGCGTCTGCACTAATGGTGATGATGATGATGATGATGATGATGATGATGATGAGGGTCTTTGCTGTACAGGGGATCTGAGCACTTGCCTCTCTCTGGGGAGAACTTTCATGAGCAGAACTCGTCTGGAGCTGCAGCAGGTTCTCTCACAGCGCTCGAGTCGAGAAGAGATTACAATAAGCACTTGACAACAATAATATACCAACAACAACAACAACAAAATATTACACAGCTTATCATGTTACAGAGAAAGTGTAAACTCCTCCGTCCGGAACATGTCAGAAAACATTTACAAAGTGCTGACACTGGAGACTCCTTCCATAAACGTTAAATAAACGTCTCCTTACATATAAACGATGACACACGTTTTTAAAATCCGTTTACGTGGAGTGTCCCTGTGAATGAGCTGTTACTATACAAGGCGCTACAAGGCTAACAAATAAGGGAAGCTAATAGCTACCAGTTTAGCATTAGTGTGATCCCACACTCGCCTCAAAAGAAATCATTCACCTCAATAATACCGTTTAAAAAAAAACAAAACCTTAGGCCACGCCCCCTGCGCGAGTCTGATGCACCTGACACTCAGACAGCACTTACAGCTTTACCCTTTAACGCTTTAGGGGCTGTGTTACGGCTCGTCGAGCCCCTCGGCGGACCATTAAAGCAGAGCCACGCCCCCTCGCGCTTAAGTGTGACACTTTTACACACACTTGTGCTTCCTGTTTGTCCACACAGCAGTTTGTGGAAGCAGAGCAGGAGCTGGAAAGCGTGCCGTGTATCGATCTGTCTAAAAGGAAAGATCTGATTGGCCGGATATGAGGGCTTTCTCCATCACTGAGAGACTGGGATGCTTTTAGAGGAAGCGAGGAAGCGAGAGTGGCGATGCATCATCGCATAAGTGCCGATGAAGATGATCTGATCTACTGTAATCACCTTAAAGCTCTACAGACTGCAGACCAAATAAAACCTGCCTTCTCAAAGCTGCATTTTTATTTACAGACTTATTCTAGAGCCTGCGTTAGGATTTCGTCCCTGACAGGACCACTTTCTGCTTTTAAAACATCACATCATCATTTTTCATCCATTTCTACTAATGTTTAGTACATTTTTAAAAAAAATTATTATCATCCATAAACCTGTGTCAGTCAAATGAACACATTTTGGGCATCAATCTGGAGCTGAATCATTCAAGAGAAAAATCACAATGCATCTACACTCGGCTGCAGAATTATTGGCACCCTGGGTAAAGATGGGTAAAAAATTCTTCTTCTTCTTCTTCTTCTTTTTCTACTCCTTAAAGTGTTTTAAAGTATTTTTAAAATGTAATTAATTAACCGCTGTTGCATGCTTTATAAAGCGTGTTACAAAGCGTTATTTTTTTATTTTTAAATCTTGCAACTTATTTATGTCTTTAAATTATATACTTAGAAAAGAGTTATATAATAATAGATTAAAAAAAGAAAATATACAATATATACATATTGTATAGTTATTATTTTATAATTATAATTATAATTAATAATTAATTCTTTGTAGATAATTTATCAAATCTCACACTCAAACTCTAAAAATAAGAGAGAAATCTAACAATAAATTGAAGGAATTTTAAATAAGGAAATAAAACTGTTATCAAAAATGTATACATTTTTTAAACAAAACCTAGAAATTCTCATGAAAAAAATAGTAATTTTTGCTTTTTAATTTTTTTTAAGTATACACACATACATAATATAGATATATATGATAAGATGTTTTTCCATTTTAGAATAAATTTATTTCAATTAAAGCTTGCATCACACTCATATTTTTAGTGTGAGATTAAACTAAAAAACGAATTTCGCCCATTTTTATGAAAAGTGCCAATAATTCTAAAGCTGACTGCAACCACTGATAATCTTTTCCTTTTCTTTTTTTTTAAATATCGCTACTTTAAATATTTTAATATCGCTACTTTAAAAGATAATACATGCGTTCATATGGCTGAGTTTGACTGATGTTCGTACTGATTAGCAGCGGAGGTTAGTGGAGTTAAAAGAACAATACACCGAGTAAGTCGTTTAATTCTGACTGGTTAAGTGACACATTCATCTCACGGACTTTAGAAAATGAGACAGATGGGACTCGGTCTCAAACACACACACACACACACACACACACGTCTTCATCTCTGTGTATCCCGGGGATTGGGGGGAGAGTCACGCCCACCACACCACGTCTCCCTGAGGACAAACTAACAAACAGCGTGAGCGTCTCTCGCTCAGGGAGAGAGAGAAAGAAAGAGGCATCTGGAGAAAATGGGCGCATCACAGACCAGAGTCTTGTGTAAAATAACATCAGAAACAAAACGGACATAAATAGCCACCACATCACAGTATGATCTTAGAAATGAAGGCACCCCATGGTACTTCTCCATGTCACTTTAAAGGTACGTCAGTGCTCTTTATGACCCTTTAAGCGTACGCTATATTCAGGTGAAAGATACAGTATATACTACAATAGATGTATCTTTTGTAACACCCCAGTGGTACCCAATCTGCGTACTCGTGCTACATCCCTTTAGCTAGTGGTCACATTTGCTAATGTGTTAGAAAACCAGAAGAAAAAAAAAACAGTCTGCACACATTTACATACTTCCAGACTAAAATTCCAGACTACTGTAAAAAAAAATAAAATAGTTTGTCTATGTTCACTTGTTTCTGGTCTTGTGTCAGGAATATCGATCTGCTCCTTACTGCTCCATACGTATGACAAACTGCATTATGGGTATTCTGTGCCTATCACTGGGACACTAACCCTAAGCAGTACGTTGAGGGATTTATTTAAAAAAAAATAATAATAATAATCACACTATAAATTGAATTGGATGCGGTTCTGGGTTTCCTTAGAGTTCTGGTATTATTTCTAAATGACTAATATGTCAGTTTTGCCTTTAATGTCATGTAAAAGTTTTACGTTTTGTTTATAGTCTATTAGCTGGTCAATTGTTAACAACCGAACTAACTGGAAGTAAAAGGAAAACATTTCGACATTGGGTGAAAAACAACTAAAGGCCTGTTGTTATGCCTGGCATTATGACTCGCTGCCTTCGAGCCCTGTCAGAAATATCGTAAGTACTAGATAATATCACTGCAATGTCGTAATTACAGCTCGGGAACTCATATTTTTCTACGAGCCCCGACTTTCCGAGTTGTGGCCGTGTCAGTAACGAAAAGCCAGAGCGGCTGCCGATATGAATGCGATGTGGTACAATTTTGCATGTTAATATATACTTCTCGTCAGTTGATGGTAATAATAATTAAAAAAAAAACATTTTCTCACGCAGTCCATTTTCCGATCAAAACCACTTGAATGCACACAACATGCCGTAATCACAACCTCCGTACTCGTTAACTTTCGAGCAGGACTTGACGGCAGCAATAGTGGCTTTAAAATAATCCTATAACTGCAACAAAAAAAAATCTGATTTTGGAAATAATTCGATCAGCTCGTTTACATGCACTTAAGGAATCTAATAAAGGGAAATCTCTCTCATGAGTCAGGTTTCTTTAATATTATTACTCTCACTGTGTTTCCCTGGAGTGAGGTGGAGCGCCTCCGTTTTAAAAAAGATGTGACTTACAAGAATCTCAACTACCTTATTTAACTGATGATAAACATTATATTGTTTAATTTCACTAACATCCACAATTGATTTGAGGTTAGCAGCTGCAAACGTGACAAGTCGCTCTCACATCACTTTATTGGTAAATAATTATTTTGTATTAAAAAAAATTCAGTTTCTGTCCATTTATTTCCAAGTATGTGAAAGTGTATGTTTCAGATATAGGAGTACACTGATTGGTTATGGCAGCTTTTCAATCAATAGGCCACACCCCTACTTCATGATGGAGTCCAGGACTTTTTGGGGTGATATTACTGGTAAAGTCTGAATTTATTTATGTCTACACTCAGACATGACCAAAATGTCATTGATCACCAAAGTTCCCAATGACCAATTACTGATCACCAAAGTTCCCAACAACCAACCACTGATCACCAAAGTTCCCAACAACCAA
>CM074939.1:16589853-16606601 GCA_037576815.1 Pangasius larnaudii | reverse complement strand
CTGATACACTGAGACTGTAACATATACACTGTGTTTATACGCTGATACACTGAGACTGTAACATATACACTGTGTTTATACGCTGATACACTGAGACTGTAACATATACATATATATTATTGGCACCCTTCATGAAAAAGAAACAAATATGATTACATGAAATGTTTCACTCGAACAGTTAGAGAACATAATTACCCATCCTCTAACAAAAATCATTTTTAAAGGAAAATAATAATTAAAATTTAAGTATTAATTTCTATTTGAAATATTTCTATTTTATTATATATTATAATAAAAACATTCTAATAATTTTTTTGTGAAGAAAAATGTGAAGGGAAAAAAAGGTTTCTGCTTAACAAAAGATTGTGTTAAAATGGTTTTCTCTTTTTTTTATATAATTTTATATCAATTTTAATATAACATTATAATATATCTACTGTATATATAGTATATATATTATAAAATATATATTTTATAAGAAGCATTATAATAGTTATTTTGTTAATAAAACATTATTATTTGTCTTCTATTTTCCATGTAACAATAATTTTGCAATTGGTGTTTTATATTAAAAAAAGAAAGCACTACTAAAAAATTATTTCTGTAGACAGACGTCGTGTTAAAATAGCTGTGTGTATGTTGTTATACTTTTTCTTTTTAATTTATATATTTTAATACAATAGTATAAATTGTACTATATTATGCATTATATAGTATATAAAAATATAATAATTATATAATTATAATTTAAAAAAATAATGATTTGGAAGAAAAAAAGTTGCAGAAAGAAAACAAAAATATTGTGTTAAAATAGGATTCTTCTTTTTTTTTTATATACTAAATTATATTATAAGGTTTTAATTGTTGTTTTTATAAACATGATTAAAATATTGAAACTCACGAACACATGCTGGAGGCGTCTCGCGACACACTTTACCCCCCCCCCTCCTCCCCGGAACCAATAGGAAGCGAGATAAATCGTGACGTCCAATTTATGCAAATGAGGCGCGAACTAAATGGGAAGTAAGTGGTAGTGAGTGCCGACATCATCCGGAGGTGCGCGCGTGTGTAAAAAGAGAAAGAGGGATTTTTTTTTTGACACCTTTTGGAGACCATGAGGGTGTAGTGAAGAAAAAACAACAACGACAAAACAACAAAAAAGTTTAGCCAGAGAAACTACCAGAAGAAAAGTTGCTTAGGTTAAATTAAAGACACACGAATAAGTCAAGCAACAAGAGAAGAAGAATAAGGAGAAGAAGAAGAAGCAGGAAGCGGCACAATGATAGCCTCGCACCTCCTAGCGTACTACGTTACTGAACTCCATCATGACCATGTGCAGAAAGTGAGTATCTTAACAACCAGCTAGGTTAACTGGTTAAAACAAAGGCTCCCTAACTACAACCCACTCGGATGGTTAACTTACTAACTCCCTGAGTGCGTCCTAAATCTTTCATACAGCACTAAATAGTACGTGTGTACTGCATACTATGTAGTGCGGTAGTACGCAGGTTTGGAACGTAACCATGGTGAGCGAGGCCGCGTTCTATTTTGGTTCAGTAGCACACTGGAGTGCGGTTTGGGATACAGCTACTAGTTCATTCATCAGGTTTCTAGAGGCTCTGGAGTCACAATAGGGGTATATAATGATGTAGTGCTGATGCTAGTGCGTCCATTAGACACGTGACTGCCGGTACATGAGTTTCCGCATTTTTTCCCAGACAGACAGAGAGGGAGAGGGAGAGGGAGGGAGAGTACTTTCCGCTCAACAGCCTACATATGATGTCACACTGAAAAGTGATCAGTAATGTCGCTGAACAACTTTTCTCGTCTTTCTCTCTCTCTCTCTCTCTCTCTCACACTCA
This sequence comes from Pangasius larnaudii, assembly GCA_037576815.1. NCBI lineage: Eukaryota > Metazoa > Chordata > Actinopteri > Siluriformes > Pangasiidae > Pangasius > Pangasius larnaudii. Next base: position 16,604,739 of record CM074939.1, on the reverse strand, counting down.
CACACACACACACACACACACCTCTTCCTGCCACGCTGAGAAGCTCAAGCAGTAACCGGGAGCCACGAGCGCCTTTGTTTCGTCACCCAAACGTGCGTCAGGCATCAGCCTTCTGAAATGAATCGAAATCCTCCGAGCGAGTGATTCGATTCCTAATTTACCCGTGCGCTAAAAATGATCCGAATCTTTGAGTCACTCTGAGTCGGTTGACTCACTGATTCGATTTCGGGGAGATTCCTACCGCTCCAGTTTCACTCAGGCTGCCAGCTGGACCATGTGTGCCTATAAAGTGTAACGTCGACATTTTTATAAAATATAAACTGAGTTCAACTTAGTTGAGAGGTTAATGAGAGAAATAGAAAGGGTAGATATGATGACACTATGTAGATATTGTGATAAATGACATCGTGGCCACACTTTTCCGAGCGTACCGTCGATGTTAGTGGTGTACCGCAATACCTCAGTCTATCTTTGTGTACCAAATATACAAAATTATCTTTTTTGTTTGTACCTTCTCATGATATTTTATAACAATTTGGCTGGTTTTATTTCCAAAAATAGCAACAAAAAATAAAAATAGTAGCCTAATTTAAACTAGAGTGACCCTGACCAGGCAGTTACTAAGGATGAATGAGTGAATTCTGTAAATACATGATGCAGCACTGTGCGCTATGGTGTTTCATTGTCTCCCAAAGCTTCATATCTGACAGCTTTTGCCTGAAAGAAAGTAAAAACCTAAGCTTTCTAAAAGAAAAAAAAGAAAAGTCTTCCTGCTATTGAATAGTCTTTCTGTTCATATCTGTATTATCTATTCATTCCGAATAATGTACTCATATTCAGTTACGTCCCTAGAGGACATCATTACTGACCAGCTCGGTTTTTACTCACACTGACACGTAGCTGATTTAATGTTAAACCTGTTTTTTTTTTTTGTACATGAAATAAAAAGTATCGTTTAAAATTTCAGTTTTTCGTAATGCAGTGAAAGTCAAAATACCGCTGCCTCCGCATTCTCCTCAGATTCCCAGTTTTCATCTTCAGTTACAAATTTCTCAACTTCAACAAGATGAAAAGCTAAAATCCATAACAGGTCCGCTGTTTGGGTATCAAAATAATTTTTCCGAAATCCTGCGTGAAGGAGCGTTCGTGTGCATTTGGGATCAGCTAAAGGATAAAACGGGGAGGTGTCTTAGGAAAATAATCAGTGATGAAGTGGACTTCCGGTCACCAGAGTGATTATTTTCCTATAGCAGCACATCCAGAAGTGTTTTATTTCTCTTATACTACAGCAGTTTGCCATCAGTTACAACTTTGTATTAATTAAACCAGACATCTTGTGTTTTTATCTGTTTATAGTTACATTCAATGTTGTGGAACGTCTGCAAAAAAAAAAAAAAAAGTTCCTGTTCTCACTTACGCAGTTCCCTCACCATCTCCATACAGAAAGTGTCACCATATCAAGATTACAAGTTTTTTTACTTCATTTATGTGGAGCGTTCACAGTTCGCGCCCCTGCGATTAAGCTGTTGCTATAGAAACCGTAACGTAGCGCATTAATATAAACCTGTGATTTGTTATTGGGAATGAGAGCCCGATCAGAATGGAGAATTTCACAGCATTGTGGTTTTAAGAACTCCTATTTAACATCATTTCCAAAGCACTTGAAGGCAGCATGAGCGTAGGAGAAAGCGAGGGAGGAAGAATAGGTACAAAGGAAAGAGGGGGAACGAAAAAAAATAAAAGCTCCACATCGAAGTAAGCAAGCATTAGAGTATCGAACAAGAGAGTATTGAGCGTTTCTTCAGAGCTCTACACAGAGTTTCTCCGCCTCCAAGCAGCCTCGTGACTGCCTCGGAGAAGTGTGTGTCGATGCTGACTTACAACACACTCTGTCTCGAGGTCAAACAGTTACAGCTCCTCAAGGGTTTCTTCTCCCTCGCTCACTTTTCCTCCCGAGGGTTCCTGTCCTCCATCTTTTAAAGGAGTAGCAGTGAAACATGACGTACACAAGTTTTTCTTTTTTCTTTTTTCTTGCAAATACACACTGGAATTTTCACATTCTCACTTCAGTTGGCATTGATGAAGTACAAACTCTTATTTTTAATGACATGCTTTAATTACATTTTGTCCTTTTCACCTGTCTGTGGAATTTGCCTTTTATGGAGTTTTGTGCTGTTAATTTGGGCTTGAAAGAAAGCAACCCAAAACAAATCCATGAATTAAGACAAATAAGACTAGAATTTCAGTTAGGACAAAAGTAATGGCGCCTTAGAGAAGGAGGAAGCGTTAGTGTGTGTCTGTAGTAGCCAGTCTCTTACCCACAATCCTTTGTGATTGAAGCCGTAACGTAGCTGATTAAACCACGTATACACGTTTCACCTACTGACTACAAGCAGCCGATTTAGCCTTGGTGTGTCATTTCTGTTTACTGATGTGCTCTTGGAGCTCGCTGAAGATTTATTGGTGTAAGCCTTGATGACACTGACTTGAGGGACAGCTGTCTTGTAACGAACAGATCTGAAAGCAGCATGGCGTGTGACTTTCTGCTTACTGAACGTGAGTTTAAAAAGCGGGCCATAATAATTCAGTGTAGTATTTTTTTTTTTTTTTTTTTTTTTTTTAAAATACAGTATAATTAAGGCTAAGCGACACACGCCTACTTCTTATACACTGTACAGTTGTGGACAAATTGGATCTCTCGTTACCACACAGGTTATAATTATCGCATATAGCTGTTGCAGTGTTTACTCTGGCGGGTTGGGAGGTTGAGAAGGCCTGTTTAACAGGGTGTGTGTGTGCGCGTGTGTGTGTGCGTGTGTGCGCGTGTGTGTTTTTTTCCTCTCCATCTCTGGTGTCATGTCACATGGCTGCAGTAGGAACCTCCTGAATTGCACAAGCCTGGACGCTTGAGGGTCAGCTGCGAATGAATAGAAGTGTGTGTGTTAAGGGTGTAAACGCGTAACTTGAGTAATCAGGAAGTGTGAAAATAAAGTAAATATGAGACCATTGTCCTAATTCTGACATACTTTGGTGTGTGTTCACTGTCTGTGTCATGTTTTTTTTTTTTTTTTTTTTTTTTTAAGGAACCATTTTCCTGGATATCTCTGAATCAGGATGGTCTCTTCCTTCCCTTTCACACTTTGCTCATAGTGGCCGAGACAGAATGACCTCTTTTTGTCTTCATCAGCTCAGATCATGAGTATCAGAGTGCACGGGTGCCATCAGATCTCACCTGCCTCAGATCTGTGTGACTCACCCAGTGATAAAATTGGCCATTCCAACTCCTTGACCCGTCCTCGACACGTTTTAAATGATACGTACTATGTTTGTACGGGTCGAGCAGGAACAGGAACGGGACGTGTCACGTTTCTCATGCTCAGGATTGTTCAGGATCAAGCCTCATTTTCTGGGAAAGGATGAATGAATTATATGAAACGATACAGAACACTGAACACTGCATGGTGAATTCAGAATGATGCCCCTGTGCCTTTCAGCCCTAATAAAGAAAGTGGGTGTGGCCTCTTTGGCTGTCACAGTAAGGAAGTTTTTTTTTTTTTTTGCCTGTCAATCATTGTGTAGGAGATGTGGACTCTGTTTCTGTCAGTCTCAGTGAAAGAGGTGTGGCCTCTGTATTTCAGTCCCAGTGAAGGTGTGGCCTCTGTTCCTGTCAATCACAGTAAAGGAGGTGGGCGTGACCTCTGAGGATGTCACAGTAAAGGAGGTGGGTGTGAGTTCTCTTCCTGTCAATCACAGTAAAGGAGGTGGGTGTGACCTTTGTGCCTGTCAGTCACTTTGAAGGAGATGTTTCTGTCAGTTTCTCTCAGTTTCTGTCATTCCCAGTGAAGGAGGCGTGGCCTCTGTGATTCAGTCCCAGTGAAGGTGTGGCTTCTGTTCCTGACAGTCTCAGTGAAGGAGGCGTGGCCACTAGTTTTCAGTCTCAGTGAAGGAGGCGTGGCCACTAGTTTTCAGTCTCAGTGAAGGAGGCGTGGCCACTAGTTTTCAGTCTCAGTGAAGGAGGCGTGGCCTCTGTGCCAGAAGTAATGTGGTATACAGGCTAAATTTCTCAAATCTTTCTCGGTAAATGCATATCAAAATCAGATCTTTATCTTTACAATTTTTACGTCTCTACTAACACGTTACTGTTAGACCAGCCCAGTCATCGTGTGTATCTCGTCTCGTTTTTATCTAAGTTTATAGAATGTAGCTGTTCACCGACGGCCCTGTTCCCTGTTTCCCAGGTGGATAAGTTCCTGTACCACCTCCGTCTGTCCAACGAGAACCTGATGGACGTGTCCCTGCGCTTCCGGAGGGAAATGGACAAAGGCCTGGGCAGGGACACCAACCTCACAGCCTCGGTGAAAATGCTGCCCACATTCGTGCGCTCCACACCTGACGGCACAGGTAACGAGGGAGGAGGAGGAAGAGGAGTGCAGCTCCATCACACAGTAGCACTGGGCATTAAGCCCGTGAGTTCATATAGTCATCATGTTTCTTATCTCTTATCAGACAGGACACAAACTGTGTTTTATTACCTGTAGATGATTCACAGCACTCTGGTCTTTATCCTTCAGTCAAATGTGGATGATTAAAAAAAAAGGCATAGTTTTTCTTAGCAACAATTATAATGTTTTACTAATTAAAGGATGACAGATCATACTTTTTATCAAGTTATAGTTACATTTAATATTGTTGAATGTCCACGAAAGAAGTTAGAGCAAAGTGTAAACACCTCAATCCCGAAGATATCGAAAAACCTAAAGTAGCGGCTTTATCTCTGACACTGGAGTCTCCTTCCATAAAATTTTTTTTTTTGTTAAACAGGAAAAACGTTTTTGATTCGTTTATTAGTCTTAGTTTGCGCACACGACCTCGAAAATCCGACATGCACATGACCGTGTACGTGAGGTAGAAAACGCGAAACGCACGGGACACGGAAAATACAACCGTTTTTACGTGGAGCATCTGCCATAGAAATCTCCGTGTGAACTGTTACCACGGAAACAATAACAAATTAGAACCAGCATGTGGTTTCCAGCTGCACTTCTGACCAATCAGAATCCAGAATTCAGCAGCACAAAACAAAACAAAACAAAACAAAGAAGTCGTACCATCACGTGTGGGGTGGTCTCAGGGGCGGGTTTAGTGATTTGGGGGCTCTGTTCAGTTTTAATATCGATATTTACATTTTCAACACACGTTATTTAACATTAATAATTATAAATGTGTATAATTTGTGTTTTTAGAGGGCCCTTGGGTTCTGGGGGCCGAAAGCACTTGCCTACCTTTGCCTAGTGCTAAGTCCGCCCCTGAGTGGACCGGCTCTCACAGACACTCGCGCGTGTGTGTGTGTGTGTGTGTGTTGGTCACCTCGGTGTGACGTGTGTTAGCTGGAAGTTCACGCAGCCGTGTTAAGGACAGATTATTTGCGCTGCTGAGGGAAGGTCCTGCACTCGTCGGTTTGCTTTTCCTTGTTGACTCAGGTCTTTATTAGCCTGTTAGATAGCGGTCATCCCGATAGCGCAGTTCGCTCGGCAGAGTTAATCATTTTCTCCCTCCTTTTATCACTTCCTTCTTTTCACTTTTGCTTTCTAGAATTCTGTTTCTCTGACTTCCTGTTGCTCGTAATTCTTTCAAATCGGTGTCAGCGAAGGTCCTTTGTTCGCGGCGTCTCTTTGGAGCGATCCCTGAGCAGCAGCAGTAAAGGACTGATTAAAAGCAGTCTGAAGACTGCAGTTCGTGTTGAGGAAGCTGAAAAGAAGGTGTCCTGGCGCGTACGGCACGCTTCCTGGAAGATAATAATACAACTTATTAATAGCGGCACACTGTAAAATGACTCGCTTCTCAGGTCACACCTTCAGTGGTCTCGCAGAACCTCTGACATTCTTGTTTTATTAGGAGTGGACTGGGAAACATTCGCTAACAAAACAAGACAAAATGAAAGGGATTTATGGGTTTGAACTAGAAGTTTCTCTTGTGTTTGAGGTTAACACGGGTGTCATATGTCTTATAAACCTGCAGGGCGAAATACGTTCGTGGTCAGATGCTTTCTACGAATATCACATAAATCATTTTATTTTAATATAGCCCCACACACACACACACACACACACACACACACTTCCACACTTTTATATCTGATATAGGCTTTTATATCATATCTCAGCTCATAAGCAGTTATGATTGGACTTTTATTACGTGACTGTAGAAAAGAGCTGACTTTTCAGATGAGGAATATAACGTGTCGGATTATATTGGGTGTTGTTACGTGGGAGTGAAGGTCGAGAGAACGGCTGAGAGTATCACTGGTGTCCTTCTTTTCTATTTTATACGTATTTTATACACATGATAATACCAGCAGGATTAGGAAAAGCGCAAAGCATAACAAGGACAGCCAGAAATATCAAACACGTGGAACTTACAAAGAAAATACATCACAAAATACAAAAAATGCAAAATGCACGTGACGTGGAAGATGCAAAACGCACGTTGCGTGGAAGATACAAAACACACATGGCGTAGAAGATGCAAAACGCACGTGGCGTAGAAGATGCAAAACGCACATGGCGTAGAAAATACAACACACGTGGTGTGGAGAAGATGCAAAACACACATGGCGTGGAAGATGCAAAACACACATGGCGTGGAAGATGCAAAACACACGTGGCGTGGAAGATGCAAAACACACGTGGCGTGGAAGATGCAAAGCGCACGTTGCGTGGAAGATGCAAATCGCACGTGGCGTAGAAAAACTTTTATGACGTGTGTAAGAAGTGCTTTTTAGTTATGATTTGTAACCACTGTGTTGTATGATGTGGTCTCACGTCACCTTTTTTCCTTTCATGCAGAAAAAGGCGACTTCCTGGCGCTGGACCTCGGAGGGACAAATTTCCGAGTCCTGCGCGTTAAAGTGTCCTCTAACGGCAAACAGACGGTGGAGATGGAGAATCAGATTTATGCCATTCCAGAGACACTGATGAGGGGCAGCGGGACAGAGGTGTGTGTGTGTGTGTGTGTGTGTGTGTGTGTGTGTGTGCAGCTCTACCTCTGACTGTAACAAGGTGCTGACACTGGAGACTCCTTCCCTCAATGTTAAACGAATATTTCTGCATCAAATCTGCACAGGTTTTTTAAAATCGGTTTATGTGGAGTGTAAACAATAACGCATTAGAACAAGTGTTTTGTGTTGTTATTGTTATGTCGCATGTGTTTCATGTTTTCTGCATCGTGCGCATTTCTCTTTTTTACGTCCTGTGACTTTTTTTTCTTTTTTTATGTCGCATGTTTTCGTATTTTTACACTATTTTTTTTTAAAAATCATGCGCGTTTCGTATTTTCTACGTTCTGTGCGTTTCATATTTTCGATGTTAGGCTGTCACGCTTTTGTCCTTTTCATACTACCGCTTGTATTATCCCTCCCCGCTTAAAAGTGCACTAAATGGGGACGTGATTAAGTCATTATTAAGTAAAAATAAACGTCTGCTAACCTTGGAGACAGTCAGCGGAGTAATTCGGCAGTTTGGGAAACGGTTACCTTCAGCCTTCAGCAAGACACGAAGGTCGTCTTTCCCCTGCTTGGATAAAATCAGAATAAATACTTAGAGGTCCTTTAATTTCAATTCTCAGGGTTATTTCAGCAAACGTCCTTCCAAAGCCAGTTAAACGATAGGAAAAGTTTCGGAAGGTCACAAGCAGGATTACGCTGTTATCTAGTCTTTTGGTGACGTCATGGATTTAGTAAAAATGTAAAAATGTAGCCATCCTGAAACTCCTGTGTGGGGAAACATGCATAGATTAGACTGCTTGTCTGCTGCTACTTTTTGTTTTTAAAGAAAGGTTTAAAATGTTATTGTTATTATCGTGATCAGGATTCCAGTTTTCTGTCTTTGCAGTGTGCAGAAGTTTGTGTACCCTGACCTGAGAGGAAAAAAAATAAATAAATTAACAGGGAAATTTTGTGTCCATATTTATACTCAATATATGATCTTGAATGGTACAAAAGATTTATTTTATGATTTAAATTCAAGACATGTTGGTCTATTTGAGCTCTCGGTTCATCTCTAACTTACTTACGGGAGCGATGCAGCAGTGCTTTAGTCCTTTAGTCTGTCCAGCCCTCTCACCTACTCATCCGAACACTCGGCTCAAACAGATCAGCTTCCGAAGCTGCAGCGTTCGTGCTAATACCGCCATCAACGCCATCACGCTCGTCGTCTTGTAGCTCGCTAACTAGCCGAGTCGAGACTCTTTTGCAACTCGACGGTGAGTTTGAGTCCAGCGTGTGCACCGTCTCCACTACGGATTTCTCATTAATATGACGTTGGAAAGTGTTCTTAGGAGCTGACAGTGAAACCTGACCGTTATTACGCGGGTTTGAAAATCTTCTCCTATTAAACGTCATTGTAACTGTGCTAGCAAAAACATCATAGCGACACACAGCCGCTAACTTTTCACACGAATAAAGAAAATACAGCACCATCCGACAGATTTGCATGAGAATCGCTAAGCATATCATAAATAGTTCAATATAAACATATTTAATGTGTTTCAGGACGAAGGTTTACGTTAAGAGATTCACACAGAAACAAGGGATGGTCTTGGCATGGGTGCACAAACTTTTGCACTGAACTATATCCACATTATATGAGGTCGAAAGGAGAATTTATTGTGCTGCAAGGTATCGTGGTCTTATCAGACCTTTCCCACTAATCTCTCTCTCTCTCTCTCTCTCTCTCTCTCTCTCTCTCTCTCTCTCTCATTGGCCAGCTGTTTGACCACATCGCTGAATGTTTGGCCAACTTCCTGGAGAAACTGGGCATCAAGAAGAGGAAACTGCCGCTGGGCTTCACCTTCTCTTTCCCCTGCCAGCAGACCAAACTGGACGAGGTGAGGACTGGAGCACGGAAGTGTGCGCCTGAGCAAACGCCACACTCTGGTGCTTGTTTATTGTTCGATTTGCGCCATTTTTCGGGCTACAGAGTGGGGAAAAAAATCAGGGACGCCTCAACAAAAGTGTGCGTTTTTGTTACAGACCAACTGACGTGTCTACGTCGATGTATGTAAAGTAATTACTAGTAATAATAACCTCACTGAAAGTAGTGAAGTTGACATAACGTCACTTGCTTTTTTTTTTTTTGGGGGCGGGTTATTTCTTCTATTCTCAGTTCAGAAATACCAAGTTACGAGCTTTAGTTGAACGCAGCGTGAGTTTAACTAGTCACAGCGTTGCTGTGCTTCATTTCGTTCAAAACGTGACTTTTGGACTGTTTGGCGTGATAACGTGTTTGTTTCTCTGATGACACGGTCATGGTTTTAGTGGTTTTAAACATCCCTCCCGGTCGTTACCATGGTTACGGCTGTGTCTCGTTTGCAGAGCATCCTGGTGTCGTGGACCAAGGGCTTCAAGGCGAGCGGGGTGGAGGGGAAAGACGTCGTCAGCCTGCTGAGGAAAGCCATCAAGAGGAGAGGGGTAAGAGCCATGACGATGGAGCTGGATATTAAGAGAAACCTGAAACATGGATAAAAGTTTAATAATTCGGAAAAATCGAGTCACATCCGCTACGGACTTGCAAAGTTCATCGCACATCACCGCTCTTTTCCTTCCTAATACCCTGTTACGCCTCTGCTCACCTTAATAATAGCACTAATCCTGCCAGACGAGCTGTCTTGAGAGACTTGCTGTCAGGTTTAGCTCGCTGACTGAGGTTCCTGTGCTGTTATAAATGAAACAAACCCACATGCTCTCTGTGGACATGAGATTCGGCCTGCGGTTGTTTCCCAGTGTTTCATCAGGCTCCTCGAATGCATCCCACAGGGACGTAGGAGCGCTTCGGCGTCTGGACAACAAACTGACCGTCCGCTTTTTATCTTAAATTTCAGATTAAAAACACCTGAGGTTTTGTATATGCAGCGCAGTTTCGTACAGGTTTTTGTTTCATGGTGGCTTTACAGAATATTTAATAATGTAGCTCTTGCTTGTGTGTCATTAGGGAAGGATGAAGTTGTAGCTGAAGTAACGCAGTAATGGATGGCAAGCAGGTTAAGGGCATTAATACAGACGAACAGGTTTATGATCGTTATCATCTCCTAACTAAAGGTTTTATTTGTTCCACATCATGTTTACGTGCTTAAAAAAACCCATTTCAGCTGTGAGCTGTGGTGTTCTGTCCTCACGTCAGATGTGAAAGATATTATTAGGTATTATAAAGGTATTATATTAGTTATAATTAGTTATATTACGACTTTTCTGCACAAGAATTTCTGCTCGGCTGTAATTCACTGTTACTAAAGAAGCACAAATAATGAAGAAACCATAGACAACACAATTTACAAACTTTCTCTATCCAAACATTGTGTTTACTTTATTATTATTATGACCTTTTTTTTTTTTTTTGTTGCAGTTTTCTATGTTTAAAGCTCCGATTATGGAAGCTGAGTACAATTCCACGCCTCAGTGTTGTTAAGAGCTAAGAGTAGCGGTGATGTACTTGACTTCAGCTACAGAAAAACACGTCACAGCCTTTCATGCTTTCAGAAAAGAGATGAAAACCTTGCTGTTGTTATTACTGTGTGCTGCTGTTGCTGTGTGTTGCTCTTCAATGCCGCTTCTTCTCTTTCCTCTCTCAGGACTTTGACATCGACATTGTTGCTGTGATCAACGACACCGTAGGCACCATGATGACCTGCGGCTTCGACGACCATCACTGCGAGATCGGCCTCATTGTAGGCGAGTCATCTCCACCACTCTCCTTCACCCCTCTCTCTCTCTCTCTCTCTCTCTCTCTCTCTCTCTCTCTCTCGCGCAGTGTTTTGCTTCTTTTATACTTTTTGGCAAGACAAGCCTTGTAGTGTAATTCCTAGTGCTATGTTTTCATTGTGTGAGCCACCTAATATTCTTCTGCAGCTCTGATGGTTTCATGTATGCGCTGCGTTCAGTATCACGTACGCGCCGCGTTCAGTCTTTTGAAGACAGTTTTTAACAAAAAGTCAAAACATGCATCGTGAACCACTAACTCCACCTCAAGGGAATTTTTAAATGAAGAGCTTTTTGCTCAGGTTAATGACTGAGTTGATGAAATCGAATTAAATTTGGCATTTAAAGTAATTACTTATAATTCTATTTTTCTGAATGTTTAATTGCTTCTTCACAAAGATGGTTCAAACCGTATGACATTTTGTGTGTGTGTGTGTGTGTAGGTACGGGTACGAATGCGTGCTACATGGAGGAGATGAGGAACATGGAGCTGGTGGAGGGAGACGAGGGCCGCATGTGTGTGAACATGGAGTGGGGAGCGTTCGGAGACGACGGATCTCTCGAAGACCTTCGCACCGACTTCGACCGCGAGATCGACGCCGGATCACTGAACCCCGGCAAACAGCTGTGAGTGACACACATGGTGCTGGAGAGAGAAAATAACCCGTGTCATGTGCAGAGCCGGGGCTTTATCTGCTTGAGTGCTGCACTCGCTGCTCACGTTATTGTAAATGACTGATGACTGTGTTGAAGGCATTTCTGTTTATTTCTTTATTACACACGCATCCGGACGGTGTCCTGCTGAAGTACAGAAGCCTTTTTGGCCTTGAGCTGCTCTGTGTTTATTAACTTCCCGAGTCCTTCTTTCCTAATAGGAACAGAACATTCTGAAGCAGATACATGCCGTGATTACTTACTGAGTAGTGCTTTTCTTTTTTTTTTCTTTTTTTTTTTGTGCAAGGATGTGAAATGCAGACCGATAGTTTGAAGTTTTTCTCCTTGTTATCAAAGTTTCAGTGATTGAAGGTTATTTGAATTCTGCTGGTTTAAAGAACTCAATCCATAAAACATTTAACATTTTTTTAAAATTTAAGATCAGGTTGCATCCCCTCGGTGTGCCCACATGGTCAGACTTTAATATTAAAGTAGTATATTATTGAGCATTTGGTGAATGAGTGAGACAAAGAGCAAAGCTCCTGTTTAAATAAGCAAGTGAGACACAGAGGCCACACATCTTTCCCCGACACTGACCTGCACAGAAGACAAGCCGCGCCCCCTTGACTGTGACTGACATGCCCAGGGGACAAGCCACACCTCCTTTACTGTAACCGGCATTCCTCGGGGACAAGCCACGCCCCCATTACTGTGACTGACATGTAGAAAGGACAAGCCACACCCCCTTTCTGTAACTGGCATGCCCAGGGGACAAGCCACACTGCCTTTACTGTAATGTTCATGTTCAAAGGACAAGCCACGCCCCTTTACTGTGACTGACATGCCCAGGGGATAAGCCACGCCCCCTTGACTGTGACTAACATGCCCAGAGGACAATCCATGTCTCCCTTATGGTGTCATCACTAGGACTGATAGATACAGAGGAGAGGCCACACCTCCTTTACTAGGCCTGACTTGCACAGAGGAGAAGCCACACCCACCAAGTATAGTGGCCACACCTACCTTCTTTACTGACAGATACAGAGGAGAGGCCACGCCCACTTTCACCAGGACTCACAGCCGCTCCCACCTTCATTACTGGGACTGATAGATACAGGAAAGCCACACCTCCTTCACTGACACTGACAGATACAATAGAGGCCACACCCACCTTCACCACTAGGGTTAACAAGCAAATATACCACAGCAACCTCTTTTATAAATAAATGTATAAATAAACGTGTGTGTGTGTGTGTGTGTGTAGATTTGAGAAGATGATCAGTGGGATGTACATGGGTGAGCTGGTGCGTATCATCCTGGTGAAGATGGCTAAAGAGGGACTGCTGTTCCAGGGCCAGACCACGCCCGAGCTGCTCGTCACTGGTCACTTCAAAACCAGCTACGTCTCAGACATCGAGAACGACAAGTCAGTTCCTTTCCACTGTGTGTGTGTGTGTGTGTGTGTGTGTGTGTGTGTGTGTGTGCCTCACATCATATACGCATGAGGAAAGAAACAGGTGAGCATTGTGTCATCATGCACTTCTTTCACAGCGTGTCAGTTAGCTGTGTGTGTGTGTGTGTGTGTGTGTGTGTGTGTGTGTGTGTTATTAATAGCAGTACTCCCTCTCACAGCTCGTTAAATGCCGCCCTTAAACACATGAATCATGTTTGGTGAATGGTTCACAGGCACAGTGTGATGCCCTTCATAGGCCAAGTGAAGGTTAAGCACCGCTCTCAACACTGTCACTTCACACACGCGGTGATCTCAGGTCATGGAATGACTCTCACAAAAAAACAAAAAAAAAAAACACGTTGAGAATTTTAATTTTGTGTTTTTTAATCTGTGTGCTCCGACTATTAAAGACGTCTGCTTATACATTTCTGACACCGCACTGAGTCCACGCCATGGCCTCTGGGACGAGCTGGTATTTGTAAAAGAAGGAAAATAAGTCCTCTCTCTCTCTCTCTCTCTCTCTCTCTCTCTCTCTCTCTCTTCCTGCCCATAAGCATGGCCAGATCGTCACGCTCACTGGCAGGACCAATTAGCCTCTTTGTTGGATTTCTTCTTAAATAAATAAATAAAGAAAGCCTCTCCTTAAGGGTGTCAGAATCTTAGTCCCTGCTGAATATTTCCTCTTCTGTGAAGCCATGTTCCTCGCCTCATGTGCCTTCCATATCCTGTCACAACACTATGAACAAGATTATTAATGATAATGTGAACCTAAAAACAGGCAAAAAAAAAAAAAAAAAGCACAGCCAGCTAGCAAGATTAGCCGAGAAACATGATCAGGTGTGTGCTGTTAAAACAAACACCTTTTTCTTTTCTTTTTTTTTTTTTTTTTTAAAAAAAAGGTTTCTTCTTGGTAACCGACTGAATTAAGTTTCATGCTAAAAAACTGGATGAAGGTTCAGCTCCATCTCAGGTGGCGTACTGTGCTCTGTTTTCCAGCACTTAAACCGAAACGACCTCGCTGTAACTCGTATCATTAAACCTTTCCGAATCTAAAAAACCTCCAGGCTGATTCTGCTCCTAAGTTGCGTTCGTAATGTGATCGTTAGGGTGTAGACCTCAAAGCTTCCACACGGTACGGTACAAGTTTTGTTTCGATTCATGAGTCGAAACATAAGGCACTGATTCGGTATTTGCTGATACTGCTGCAGAATCTGCTACGATACGATACGATACGATACGATTCGGTGTCCTCTGATCGATAAGTGACCAACTTTTGCTCAGAATCTGGTGCTTGCGTGCCGTTAATTTGTGAATGTTGATGAGTTAACGATGATGACTATTTTAATAGTATTAGATTTACAAACAAATAACCTTGCTAGCCTATTAATCTGTTTATGGCTGTTGCATCAGTTCATTTCAGTCGTTGCCTTTTAAATGGGTGCATCAATCCGAATCGCCTGATGATCATCGCTTGCTGCGTTGGCGCCTTCTGGTGGCTCTTTCGCAAGACTGTGTGTGTTAATAGCCCACTCCGTCTTGCTGAATTTCGCAGCGTAAATATACATCTCGCACACAAAGTACACAAAGTATGCCATTTGAGACTCCGCTGCTGTCTGGCTGCATTTCGTTTGGCTGTCGCTAGCCGTATTTAAACGTCATTTCATTAGCCGGAGCTGCCAGGACTGGGCTAAACCACCGACTGTATGTGGAAAGGGGCTACTGGTGCTTGCACAATGCCGTGCTGCTGACGGAGTACCTAAAACGAGTTCTTAGATCGTCACGATCAATGATTTCAAAAAGAACAAGTACACAAAAAAAAAAAATCTTTATTGACCCCTATCTGATCCGGTGGCTTTGGGATCTTCCTAAATGCTGACAGCCGGATCATCAGTCTAATAAACGAGTACAGAACACATCAAAGTAATGTAGTATAGTATAGAGCTTGAGTTGCAGTGTGTGTGTGTGTGTGTGTGTGTGTGTGTGTGTGTGTGTGTGTGTGTGAGAGAGAGAGAGTGTGTGTGTGTGTGTG
>CM074939.1:16569621-16580158 GCA_037576815.1 Pangasius larnaudii | reverse complement strand
AATGGTCAAAAACTCCCATAAACACACTCCTAAACCTTGTGGAAAGCCTTCCCAGAAGAGTTGAAGCTCTTATAGCTACAAAGGGTGGACCAACTCCATATTAAACCCTACGGATTAAGAATGGGATTAAATGTCATTAAAGTTCATGTGCATGCAAAGGCAGACGTTCCAAAACCTTTGCCGATATAGTGTATGCCATATGTTTTACACAATATGACTCAGAAATATTAGATATTATAGTTATATTAACAGTTGTGTTAACACTGGCTTTCAGTGATTGTGGCTTCTTTGGGATCTACTTCTGCTAGCGAAAAATAAACCCAATTTTTTTCCCCCCATATTGTGAGCTCATAATTATGATGCAATAACTGCGTGCATTAATACAGACCACGGAAAAGAAGCATGTGCTTGAATCCCTGAGAGGAATTTCCATGAATTTCCTCATGACCTCTTTACCTCTGACTGTTACAAAGCACTGAAACCGGAGACTCCTTCCGTAAACGTTAAATAAACATCTCCTTAGAAAATCGGCAGCTGCACTGCTGTGAGAGCTGCTGTTATAGAAAGTTAATCAACACCTTCTGACCAATCAGAATCCAGAATTCAACAGCGCTGTGGTATAAAATGCCTTATAAAATGGCTAGATCCGGTTCTAAAACCTGATTGGCTGAGCTGTGTTTGAAGCCACGGCTTAGTACCCAAAGCAGAGCAGTGATGTAATAACCGCATGTTTCCGCAGCTCTTTGATCACATCGTCCACTGCATCGCTGACTTCCTGGAGTACATGGGAATGAAGGGAGCGTCCTTACCTCTGGGATTCACCTTCTCTTTTCCCTGCCATCAAGCTGGACTGAACAAGGTCAGTACACACACATACAGTAAACACACACACACACACACACACATTGAAATACCACATATCCCAGGAACAGTCCTGAAACAAAACAGTATCCCACAGTTAAATGTGTAGTGTAGTTCATACTAGCTAATTCTTTGCTCCAATGACTGCTTCCATTAACTCATGCTTATGCTAGCCCGAATTAGCTAGCTAGCTATGTTTTTTTAGCGAGGAGTAGCCCAGAAAAAAAAAACGCTGTTGCTAGTCAGGGCTCCATCCTAAGCTTGATGCTGAATAAACAAAACATGATCAAATATAATCACTAAAGCCCGTTTTTTTCCTTTTTTAGTAAAAATGATGCCTAATGAGACGGGCGTTTGCTTCTAGAAAGCTTGCAACGTTTTATAAACGCATTAGCAAACTGGCTTGCATCTTGTGGGAGACCCAGATGTCAGAAGTCATGCTTGCATGCTCTTCAGGATTCATCACTGATCTTCTGTTGCGTCAAGCTAATCGCTATGTAACGGCTTCTGTTCACTCTGACACTTGATCTCCTGACTCTGGTTTTTTATTTATTCTGAACTTTCTGCCTCATAGAGGCCCAAATCTCTGTTTAATTATACTGATGAGAGAGAACAGCAAATAACAGATTCCAAATGCAAATTACAGCCTAGATTTCTGGACACTGAGAGGGTAGCCAAGTGGTAAATTACTTTCGGTCCCCTAAAGGAGAGGATTATGTAGAAAAAAATGGGCTTATTGTGTTGTCATAGTAAAGCTGACAATCTGGACTTTAATTCCAAATACAGTCTATCAAGAAAGCAAACCTGTGCAGCATCATGAATGAAATATAATATAATTACATTAATGCGATTACCGCTTCGACTCTATCGACACGTCCAGCTGTGCGTTAGCTCCTTTTTTTCCTGACTAGCAACACCTTTTTTTTCTGGATTACTCATCGCTAAAAAAACATAGCTAGCTAGTTAACACAGGCTAACTAGCAAGTTTAGTGGCTAGGAAATTTTATTAGGTCGTTCGTGTGAATCGCAGGCTGTTGCTACATTTCGAATTTCTCTTTGACTCCTCGGTTCTTTTTTGACTCTTTCAACTGACTCCTTGGTTGGAGTCACCTTTTCAACCACACACTGTAACTACGATTCAAGTGATTCCCTGCTTGACTCCTTGACTCTCTAAAATGACTCCTTGGTTGAAGTGACCATTGTAAAAACAGACTCTAGCTACAGTTCAGGTAAGTCTCTATTTTCACTCCTCGACTCTCTCAAACGACTCCTTTGGAAGGGCCGACTGTTTCAACTACAGACTGTAGCTACCATTCAGGAAACTCGCTTCTCGAATCCTCGACTCTCTCAAACGACTCCTTTTGGAAGGGCTGACTGTTTCAACTACAGACTGTAGCTACCATTCAGGAAACTCGCTTCTCGACTCCTCGACTCTCTCAAACGACTCCTTGGTTGGAGCGGCCATTTTAACCACAGACTGTAGCTACAAGTCAAGCGATTCTCTTCTTAAACTCCTTGACTCTCTCAAATGACTCCTTAACTGGAGAAACCATTTTAACGACAGACTGTAGCTATGATTCAAGTGATTTTTCTCCTTGAATCTCATGAACGACTCCCTGATTGTTGGAGTGATCATTTTAACCACAGACTGTAGTTGCGATTCATGTGATTCCCTCCTTGTTCTCAGACGACTCCTTGGATGGAGCGATTTTCGTGGAGCTCTGGTTTGCTGAACAGAATTATGGGATTGCCATAATTATGGGAAGATAACGTGGCATCCTAAAAGGTTGCCCTTGATCTCAGGAACCTCAGAATGCTGCCTGTTTAGGGCTTTCAGAATGGACTCCTCTATACAGGAGCGATGGAAAGAAAGAGGAAAGTAGGGAATTGGGGATAAAAATGAACACGTTCCTCAGATCCATTGAGCTGCCTTAGATCTGGTGCTGTAAATTAGCCGGAAGTGGACAGGAGAAGGCAGCAGGCGAGTAAAGCATCTCCACTATCGAACGTCTTGTCTGTGCTTGTACATGTCCACATGATTCGAGCAAGGTGCCATACATCTCCACCTCCTAAAGCTCCATCTGTGATCTGATCATGTTTGTGTCATGCTGCGTGTCTTTTCTTGTTCCCCTATTTTTCTCAAACCATAAAATCAATACGAGCTCTGCAGTAAATGTGCCCGGAAGCCCTGATGTACTAAGTGTGTGTGTGTGTGTGTGTGTGTGTGTGTGTGCGTGCTTGATAACACCAGCACAAACCGTGCAAGCTAAGGGTTACTGAGTCCATGCTGGACTACGGCTCAAACAATATACACAATCTGGGGAGGTTTTTTTTTTTTTTTTTAATTCATTTTTTAAAAATAAGGTATTAATTGTCTTAAGAATAATACAATAATTATAAAGATTATTTAAAGTCATCCAGGGTGCAATTCTTCACATAGATCATGTTATAATATCTAGTTGTTGTTGTTGTTGTTGATTTTTAAACTATTGGTTGAAATTTCAGTGAATCCAATTTTTGAGGAAAAACAAATTTACATTCTTGCAGAAATTGGTGGATTTAAAAACAAACAAACAAACAAACAAACAAAAAAAACCCCACAAAAGGCCCCTAGCACTCGTCTTGCTCTGGTAGCGCTGCCTTGTCTCTCCAGAAGGACAGGAGCATCTCACCGAGCAGCCAATGACCTTTAAAGCCCTCGAGCCACCTCTCCATCTTCTCTTCTCCTCACTGTTTTCCTTAAAAAAAAAAAAAAATCTTTGTACATTATAATTCCGCTTCGTATGAGTGTGATATTGTGATGTTAATTCTCAGCTCGTCTCACAGAATAAGTCGTGCTGTTTCCCCCCCTGAGCTTGAATAACACTAACCTTTATGAACGCACGCATCGTCATCAGATCCTCAGGGGTCTCTGGCTGAGAATGTAAAGACTCCTGATAACACAGACCTCCATCTGAGCAGCGGTCTGAGAAATCGTCCTCTCTGGGCATCGATCAGCAAAATTATAACCCAGAACTCAATGCGTCTGACTGTAACCCAGTGTAAAGAGTCTTCAGCTGGGTTGGTTTTAAAGCGTCAAATAGTTCATTAAAGGCTGAATACATCGCTGATGCTCATGTATCATAAAACTCTTTTAATGCTGCCAGCAGACTGCGTTCTGACACAAATATCTTTAACGCAAAAGCGTAAGTGTGTACATTTGTTTTAAAAATTCAGAATTAAAAAGAAGTACAGTGCAAGCTTTTCCAGGTTAAAAAAACCCCAGAAATATAATTTATTAATATATATATATATATATATATATATTTTTTTTAATTTTTTTATTTATTTATTTATTTATTAATATATTTTATAATATATATTGATTAATATATTTTTTTAATTTAAATATATTTTTTAAATTCTTAAAAAAAATTTTAAAGTACGATGAAAACTTTACTAAAAATACAGGAGTTTAATTTGAAGAACATTTTTTAACAAAATGCAAACTCTGATATTAAAAAATGGATAAGTGTTAAAAAAAAAAAAAAAATGAAAACCAAATGCAAAAGGAAGTGTAACGCAGAAGTATAATATCGATTTTTTTTATTTTTTATTTTTTTATTTTAAAAAAGTCAGAACTAAAATGAAGTATGACTCAATTATGACTGAAAAGGTAACCGTGAAGTATAATTTATTTAAATGTTTTTTTTTTAAGTAAAAAAGTCTGATTTATTGTTTACAAGCTGCAGAAATGATGAAATTGTAATAAATTGAATAGGTTAGGTAAATGGTGGAGGTTAAATCCTCAGCAGCTGGTACTCGATGAAGATACACTGGATGGGGGAAAAGAAACCGGTGTAAATAAACAGTTACTGCAGCCTTTTAAACCATTAGTTTGTTTATTAACTACACTTCTGTTTCCGAGACGTTCCTTTTCTCTCGCCGTTTTGCGAGCTTTCATCGTGAGCTTTCATTTTATCTGGAGTTTTGTGAACGGAATTTAAACTCATCGGCATCCGCACGTGAGCTCGAAAGAAAAAAACAGCGTTAACGAAAATGGCTTATGCAAACGTTTACTCGCAGCTTTATTTAAAAAAAAAAAAAAAAGAAGAAGAAGAAGAAGATAAATGAGGCTCATGGTGCAATTCCACAGCGTTGCCTCTGAGAAGTCCGAGAGGTTTTCTTGGACTTGTAATGTGTTTAGGAATAAATCACCTCTCGGCTCGATAAAAAACAAACCTCAGAAACACTCGGATGGCAGATGACTGTTAGCGAAAGGTTAAAGGTCACCGTGTGGCCGGATGAGGATCTTTATCCTGCCTCAGGCTGATGAGATGGTTGTTCAGGTGAGCACAAGTTTCAGACCTGCCTTTTTTTTCCCCCATTATATCTGTCTATTTATTTATTTATTTATTTATTTATAAAATAAACCCGTCGCTGAGTGGGTCGAGAGCACGCTGAAAGCCACCTGCATGCTGGCGCGGAAGAACATGAAATCACGGCGTAAGAATCATATGGAGAATAGATAGCGCAGAAAACACTTGAGCATCATGGAGAAGATGAACTAATGGACTGTAAAGCACTGATTTCAGCTGCACATCATCATTCCACCTGAGCTCTCTGAAAGAGTGCTTTTAGACGTCATCTCTCTCTCTCTCTCTCTCTCTCTCTCTCTCTCTCTCTCTGTTCTAGGGCATTCTGCTGAAGTGGACGAAGGGCTTCAAGGCCAGCGGCTGTGAAGGCGAAGACGTGGCGGTGCTGCTCACTGACGCCATCCATCGCATGGAGGTGTGTGCTCCTGTGTGTGTGCTCCTGTGTGTGTGCTCCTGTGTGTGTGCTCCTGTGTGTGTGCTCCTGTGTGTGTGCTCCTGTGTGTGTGCTCCTGTCCGCATGCTGCGTGAGGAACTCTAAAAATACAACAACTATTGTTTTATTTGTATGCACGAGTATGTAGATGTACACGAACCCCAAATCTAGTCTTTTTAAAATAATGTTAGAAAGAAAAATATTTTATTTTACAGTACTATTTTATCGAGAGAGAATTTTATAGGACAGTGTAACAAACCTCATGGGCTTTCTGTTAAAAAAAAAAGTTATTTTACGCCGTATTTCAGCATAAAATCTAACACGAATCCAACAGTTAATAACATTCCTCCGTAATAAGCTTCTAATCGGGGAAATTGTAAAAATTTCAGGAATCCAGCTCATAAACTGGGTTCTGAATTTAGAAAAAAAAGAACGACAGGAATGATTTTGAAAATACACGCCATGGCTTAACGTGGCTCGACTCTAGTAGGTAAGGTTTATAAAGGAAATTGATGCATCACGTACTGTATCTCATCATCATCATCATCATCATCATCATCATCATCATCATGACAGCTTTATTATTTTTACTAGCCCTGGTTCCTCTGTCCAGATCAAGAAATCCACCGGCAGACTACAATAAGTCGTTTTTATTGTAAATTAATGCCAAGCTTCAGCCTGTAGTCATAGTTCTAGTCTTGGGATGTTGCTAGAATTCAAATATTTCAAGAGAAAACCTTTTGTAGAAAAATGACAAGCTTCACAAACACCAAACATGAGCATTATAGATTTATTTACGAAAACGTTACGAAGGAATAAAGTAAAAAAGGAATAGTTTGGCCGTCTTTATTATGCTGATTAGACTTATTTCCACTTCTCCTATCAGTCAGAGTAATTACTTCTAAAATACAAAGCATTAAGATTCATAATTGTAAGCATTACACATTTATTTCTGGATTTTTTAAATCATGAAATCCACTATTCCTCTAAATCACCGCTAGTGGGTTTTTTTTTTTTTTAATTTTTAATTTTTTTTTTTTAAATAATACGCAAATGACAAGCTTCATACATATAAGCACCGCAGAGTACTCCTAAAAATGTACAAGAAAAAAGAAAGAAACGAACTCGGCAGTCACTGTGAGTCCGGAAGAGTTCAGCCGTCTTTAGTATTTTCATTAGACCTGGAGCTGGACTCAAGAAATCCAGCATCAGTCTGTCTGATTACTTCTAAAACACCTCTGGCGTGACCTTTTAAAACAAACAAAAAACAAGCATCTTTTTTATTTGAAATGCAAACGACAAGCTCCGTGAACGTGAGCATCACGGATTTATTTTCGTTGCAGGTGCAACAGAAATGTTTACATTTTTAAAATCGTCAGTCCGTCTTTCCAGCGAAACTAAAGAATCTGCAACTGTAGGATTTTATTAGAGACTGGAGAGGAGGGAACAGCTGTGTGTGTGTGTGTGTGTGTGTGTGAGAGAGAGAGAGAGATCTCTCACTATAATAATAACCAAATTATAAAAATGTTAAAGATGTTATTCGCCACTTTTAGATGCGAGATCAGTTTCCTAGTGTTTTTTTTTTTTCATTCTTTCATCATTCACGCTGTTTTCTCTTTCCGATCGTTTCTGTTTCATGTTTTCGTCTCTCCATCATGTGTCGTGTGTTTTAGGAGTTTGACCTGGACGTGGTTGCCGTGGTGAACGACACGGTGGGGACGATGATGTCGTGCGCATACGAGGACCCTCAGTGTGAAGTGGGGCTCATTGTAGGTGAGTCTGACCCCTGACTCCACAGAGCTGGAGGACACGAGCTCACTGTGTCACACGGTGTGTGTGTGTGTGTGTGTGTGTGTGTGTGTGTGTGTGTGTGTGTGTGTGTGTGTGTGCGCGCGCGCTAATACGTTATTGTTTCTATAGCAACAGCTCACTCACAGGAACTTGTATGGCGGATGCTCCACGTAAACAGATTTTTAAAAATGTGTAATTGTTGATATTTTGCGAGGAGACATTTATTGGACATTCAGGGAAGGAGTCTCCAGTGTCAGCGGTAGCACTGTAATATTCTCCGACATCTTCAGGACAGAGTTGTTTACGCTTCACGGTTTCTCGATAGCATGACAAGCTGCATTTTTTTTTTAATCTCACTAACTTGAGGAGAGAGAAAAAAGACAGACTGATGAGGGAGCGACTGTGTATAGCTGCTGTAACGTAAGTGAGGACAGGCACTAACTTGTTTATGTAACTATAAATGGATAAGCAGTATGACGTGTCACTCTTTAATGAGTAAACATATAGTAATCACTAGCTATTGTTGCGGAGGAATAAAACACTTCAGGATGTGCTGTTGTAGGAAAACAATCAACTTTGGTGTGTGAGGAAGACATGTTTATATGTGTGTGTGTGTGTGTGTGTGTGTGTATATATATATATATTGTGTGTGTGTGTGTAGGTACGGGTACGAACGCGTGCTACATGGAGGAGATGAGGAACGTGGAGCTGGTGGAGGGAAATGAGGGCCACATGTGTGTGAACATGGAGTGGGGAGCGTTCGGAGATGGTGGCGAGCTCGACGATATCTGCACCGAGTTCGACCGCGCCGTAGACGAGAACTCCACCAATCCTGGCAAACAGAGGTGAAGGTCACATGACAGATCACACTGTCAAGCGTTTGGGCAAAATGAGACTCGAGAGATTTAATATTTTGTGTAATAGCTTCAGGCAAATCTAAGCCTTGCTGTGTGTGTGTGTGTGTGTGTGTGTGTGTGTGTGTGTGTGTGTGTGTGTGAGACAGGTTTGAGAAGATGATCAGTGGGATGTACCTCGGGGAGATTGTCAGGAACGTCCTGCTGGATTTCACCGCCAAAGGTCTGCTGTTCCGCGGAAAACTCTCCGAGAGACTCAAGACTCGCGGCATCTTTGAGACCAAGTTCCTTTCCCAGATCGAGAGGTGTGTGTGTGTGTGTGTGTGTGTGTGTGTGTGTGTCTTTTTCCATCATGCATCAGCTTAAAGCTGAGTGTGTATTACATGTTCATTACATTTTATGGCAGACCTGGTCAAAGCAAACCAAGCATGAGAGTTAAAGATCAACTGTCCAAGGAAAGGAAGGAAAGAAGGAATATTCAAAGATAATCCAAGGAAAGGAAGAGAGGGAAAGAGGAAGATGACTAACACTGAGTGCCCTCTACACGACTTTCAGAATCTCCGAATCTCGCTGATCCTTTCACGCTACAGCACTTTAATCACTTTTGAGCAGTTGTCTGCTGTTGTGGAGGTGTATACACACACACACACACACACACACACACACACACACACACACTACACCACCTTTCACCTGGAGAGATCCCTGCTGAAATCCTGCTTTCTGATGAAAATAGACGAGAGAAGTGTCAGTCATGTGAGCGTGAATCTTGTATGGACCGAGAGAAAAGGAAGAGAGAGAAAATGGGCAGACTGCTGAAGTATTATACTGTGTGCTGACTGGAATTATATCGTGTTTGTTTTCCTGTCTGTTACTGGGCTCACCTTCTGTCTTTGCCCTCACACTTCATGCTGTTGCATCGCCGTGCTTGAGCGGCTCACACTGCGTGACTCATCACAGAGAAACTCCAGCATGCTGGCAGAAGATCCCAGCTTCAGTGATTGCTCACGGGCGGAGAAATTCGCGGGAACACACAGCCAGTAGTTGGGGGTGTAATCACTGAGCGCAGAAATGAGTGGACGACTGGATAATGTAGTGTGCACTAGGCTTGATGGATGGATGGATGGATGGATGGATGGATATATATGGATGCACTGTAATCACATATACATGGATATGGATGAAACACAGCGAGGATGGCGTCTGGAGTGGCTGAAAAGATGGATGGATGCACTAATGGATACGTGAATGAATGGATTGATGGATAGATGCATGATGAGATGACCACACAGAAGTAAATGAACATGGATGAAAGATGTAATTGATGGATTTACAGATGGATGGAGAGATAGAGATGGCTATGAGTGGATACTCACAGTCTTTTCACAACTAAGTTCTGATGAGACAGAAAAAAAAAACTTGAGGAAGAAGTTTGGGGATGGAGGAAGCACCTGAGTGGCCGGCCATGTTACCGTGATGTAAAGCAGACACCTGCATGAGCGAGTCCAGTTCGGAGAAGGACCTGAGAGCTGGTTGTAGAGAATTACACAGAAGCTTGGTGGATGATCACATGGTGTGAGCAGACAGTTCCACAGGGAGATGAGATGAGGAGATGAAGAGATGTAGGTGCAGCAGATCAGGCTTTCTGACTTTCAGGTGAGGGATTGAGATTATTGGATGCATACATGGAGGAATGGATGGATAGAGAGTATTGGATAGATTGATAGAGTATTTGATGGTTAGAGAGGGATGGATTGATGGAGGATGGATGGATGGATGGATGGATAGATGGATGGAGAATATTGTATGGACAATAAATACACAGGGCAATAAATACACAGGGCAGTAAATACACGGGGCAATAAATACACAGATCAGTAAATACACAGGGCAGTAAATACACGGGGCAATAAATACACAGGGCAGTAAATACACAGGGCAATAAATACACGGGGCAATAAATACACGGATCAGTAAATACACAGGGCAATAAATACACAGCAGTAAATACACGGGGCAGTAAATACACGGGGCAATAAATACACGGATCAGTAAATACACAGGGCAATAAATACACAGCAGTAAATACACGGGGCAGTAAATACACGGGGCAGTAAATACACAGCAGTAAATACACAGCAGTAAATACACAGCAAAATACACAGCAAATTCCAGAGACTCCGCCTTCAGAGCAGGGGACAAGGCGGCTCTAAGAACAGCAAGGGCCGAACTGTCCCGAGCCA
>CM074939.1:16517899-16529239 GCA_037576815.1 Pangasius larnaudii | reverse complement strand
TGAGATCTCCTTGGACTTCATATTGGTAGCTCCAGTCGAACAGCTGCCAAATGCCAACTCAATACCTGATATCAACTGTAGACCTTTTATCTGCTTCAGTTGTGTTGAAATAATGAGGGAATGGACCGCACCTGGTCAATTAACTTCTTATCAGTCAATTGTCCAAATACCGTTTGAGCCCCTGAAAATGGAGGCACTTTGCTTAAAATGGCTGTAATTTTTGTGGAACCTCTTAAAATAAAGCTGAAAGTCTACACTTCAATCACATCTTGATTGTTTTATTTCAAATTGTGATGGTGTATAAAGCCTGACTACACACACACACACACACACACACACACACACACACACACACACACACACAGTGATACTTCTGATCCACCACAACTAGCTGCTCAATTGGCTCACAACTGCTCCTACCACTGAAGTAACTCCACTAAAAGATTGCACTGAATCCATGCACACTAGTTAGGGCATTGAGTTACAGGTCCGAGGGTTGTGTTCAAATCCCCGCATTCAGCTCAGTTGTATCCTAAATGAGCAAATGTACTGAATTATGTGTTATTTCATACTACTCTACTCAGTTTCTCCAAAACAGCTTATCGTTTCTAAAGATCGTTCTACATGTTACTGAATTATAGGGTATATTTATTTTTTCCCACCTGGTTTCTGAATGTTGGTTTACTTTTTTGGGGAAAAAAATGACTACGTATTGAAATCTGTTGTGTTTTTTGTTGTCACCTGAGGTTATTTCTTGTTCATAGAAGCTAGTGAGCACCACACAATTGTGATAAATAACCCTGATAAATAAACATGACTGTATGTTTAAAGGTTGTTTACAGGAAATTTTAATCTACAGGAACCTTTTACAGTGTACATATACAGCCCGGCGCAGCAGGTGGTGAAGTGGGAGGAGCAGAAGAGAGCAGTGACGAGCGCTACTCTGAAATTATTCATCAATCCCATTCCCATTATACATTATATCAATGCAAATTCTTCCGAGCAGAGCCGGAAGAATTTGCATTGATATCATTTAATTTGCTTCTGAAGTGGGTTTTACATGAGCCGGAATTGAATCCAAGTGTAGATCTGAACAGTTGAGGATAAAATAGATTCAGACTTGGTGTATTAGGCAAATCACATACTTACATACTGTAATTAAATAAAACTCAGCTGTCAGGGTGCCAGTAATGATTGCTGAAAGCAAATTCAACACACCAGCATACAGTGTGTGTATATATATATATATATATATATGTATGTATATATGTACGGCCCGGCCAAAAAAAAAGTCGTCATTTAGATTTTAATAGGCAAATACATAAGTCTATGAATGCATCATTATTAGAGTGATTATAATGTTTCTAGCATTTTATATGGCAACAGTTCTTTTAATCTTTTGGCAACAGTTCTTTTAATCTTAAAAGATGAAGTGTGTAGCTTTTTAGTTCTTCTATAACCATGTAGAAAGACGTATCATGGCCATATTCCAGGACGACACTGCCGAGATTCATCAGGGTTAAAATTGTGAAAGAATGGTTCAGAGAGCATGAAGAATCATTTTCACACATGAATTGGCTCCTCTGAGTCCTGACCTTAACCTCAGTGAAAGTCTTTGGGACGTGCTGGAGGAGACTTTAAACAGTGCTCATCTCTTGCATTGTCAATACAAGATCTTGACCTAAAACTGATGCACCTCTTGATGGAAATAAATGTCATGAAGTTATTTCCATCAAGAGGCGCATCAATTTTTGGTCAAGATTTTGTACTGACATTGAAAGAGGTGAGCACTGTTTAAAGTCTCCTCCAGCACAAAAAGACTTTCACTGGCCATGATACGTCTTTCTACATGGTTATTGAAGAACTAAAAAGCTACAGACTTCATCTTTTAAGATGATAAGATATATATTTGATGATGGCACTGTAAAAGGAGCCACAGGAATGAGCGTTGGAAAATCTGACTTGATTCTTTTGGTGTGGCTTAAATAAATAAATAAATAACTGGATTGATATTACTTGCAGGTTCAGTAATTGGACATGGTATTTATCTGTGTAGCCCCTTGGATAACAAAGTCAAAGGGTTTTGCACTGTTTGAAGTTCTTTGAAATCCCATCACACAATTGTCATCTCTAGTCAGTGCAGAGCTGCGTCCAAACTGAGCCTTAAATAATTGTTCAAAAAGTCATAAAGTCTGTCAAGTAGGGCTCGAGGACGCAAGTCTGATCCTAAGACGTGTTCTGTATTGATTTGTAATTGTCTCAGACTCACTGGCATTTGTACTCAGACATTTTTAGGTCTTGGGCATCACTCTTGCAAAATACAGTATGTTCTTGGTCTCAACTGAGAGATTGTAAAAATAATGTCCGTGTTGTGTCTTATTTTCACATGCACAGATTTTGACAAAATGTAATTCCTTTCTGCACTGGTAACCTGGGCTGTAGTGCAGGCTCCAGGTGAAAGGGGACCCCAAATTATTCAAAACCTATAAATAAATATTCACATTTGAATTGCTTTGTTGTAAGTCAGTCATATTTGGCTTAATTTCTTTGTTTTTGGGTTAAATGACAGTAGGAGGGAACGCAGGTGCAGTGCAGCTTTTGGTGAGTGGATTGACCTGGATTTTAGTGAGGTGGGTTTTCAATGACTTTGCTGCAAATAAATCCTGATGACATCATTTCTAACAGGTAAGTTAACCTTTCTTTTAACAGTCCAGAGTAGAGCGTTGTGTGGCTACACAGAGCCGTGCTGCTAAACCGGTTTCATAATCAGACATTCGGATATTTATGGCACATGGACGGCACACATAGCTATTGTAAGGCTACATGATGAATGTGACATTGAAAAGAGGACCAACTACACCCGTTTAATCAAGTTAGGAATTAAACTCCAACTCTCTCTCCAAGTGACTGCATCGCTGCATTGTTAGGGACCATTGCTAAAGTGTGACAAACAAGGAAAATGTGAAAAAGTTGGATATTACTAACCACCTGATGTCAGTAAGGTCTTGCTGTAGGAGCTATGAAACTCAAGCCATTGATTCATTAGAGGAATAGTAGTTTTTTTTATTTTTATTTTTTACTTTTAGTAGCTCCAAAAGTAGTTATACAACAAAAATACTTACAATACTTACAGCCTGGGTAGATTTAAACTCTTATTTGCAATGAATGTGTAATCAATTTTTAAATAATCATTAGTAATTGATACTACTCGAGAAATAGAGCAACTTTATTCAGATACAATTAATATATGATACTGGCTGAGTAGTTGCTATTACTGTATATAAGAATATAATCACAATAATGGTTCAAGCCCAGGAGTCTGCAAAACCCTAAGTCCACAGGTTTTCGGTCTCAGCCTTGACTTGGTCTTGCTTTAATTTGGATACAGTCTTGACTTGGTCTTGTTCTTAAGACTTGGCTTTGACTTAATCTTGGCTAGTCCTGGTCTCGGACTTGTCATGGACGTGACAGTGGCGGTCCTGACTATAGCTCATCTGTCAAGTTCTTCTACAGTCATAAAGACACGTTTGTCGAGAGTTAGAAAGATGGTCACGTTATAAAGATTGTCATCTGTGGCAAGTTCTTCAAAAAGTCATAAAAAGACTGCTAGGTTCTTGAAAAGTTATAAAGACTGTCAGTTTCTTCAAGAGTTATAAAGATGTTCATGTCTCTGTGTAATGTTTATTCAGAGTATGCACTCTCCACACTAATTTGCAGGAGTGCTAGCAGTTTCTCCACAGGGACATCATTCTTTGATAACAACACTGTTGGATTCACACAAATCAACACACACAGACTTCTTTGTGATGATTGGTGATGCCCATGGTGAAGCATTTGTGTTTTTTCAATCACTTCCAGGTAGAATCTCCGATTCAGCACTGATGGCAGGTCAGCGGCACAGCTTTTCACCCCCCAGGGTAACAGATACAGACAAGTTGACCTCCACAAAGCCCACAAAGCCCTACATACAGCCCAGTGCAGCAGGTGGTGAAGCGGGACTTGTATGAGAGATGGATGGAAGGAGCAGAAGACAGCAGTGACATGTTTTCCACTCAGATCATACATGTATCCCTTTAATTAAATCCATTTCCAACAGAGAAGAACCAGATTCATTTACATTTACATGATTTATTTGTCTTTGATTTGATTCTTGCTCAGTTAAAAGTGGAGAAAGGAAAAACTGAAGATAAAAGGCCTTGTCCAAAGGCTCCTTCAAGAGGTTGAGAACTTAAGCAACCCACGTACTTTCATAATTAAATAAAACTCAGCTATCAAGATGCCTGAAAATATGTAATGATTCCTGAAAATATTTAATGAATGTCAACTGAGAAAACTAAGAAAACCACACCGCAGCATGGGGTAGCTTCTGCTCTTTTAATATCATCCCCTTAGGTCTCCTGACTGATCGCATTTATCCTACGAGGAAACATTTCTACCCTGATGGGAAAATCTAAAGCTTTCATATAAAAAAAAAACCCAATTAATACCGTATCAGTGAATTGTATAGTCGATGTTATAGGTTTAATAAGTGAATATGTCTGTATTTTAAATTATCTAAAGCAAATACTAGTATATCCAGCATAACACCACATAGGTTTAAAAATGAAGAAAGAAAAAGGCTGAAGGAGAAAAAACAGACACAAACCATTGGTAGGACATGAAAGTGAATTAGTTTTTTGGTGAGCTTTTCTTTTCTCACTTATAGCTAAAATGAAAATGTTAATGGCTTAATAATTAGATAAGGGCTAAACTAACAGTTAGTTGCTAGCTAGCTAGCTAGCTTACATCCATGTATGGTCAGTTATGTCACATGGTTTGGTTGAACAGTACGTTTTCTACACTTTGATTACACTACACTTTCAAATTAATTGTGTCCTGTTTTTTTTTTTTTTTTTTAGAAAGTGCCATTTTTTGACATTTAATTTCAAATGAATTTAAATATTCAGTTTTGACTAGTGGGATATCGAATGTAAACAGCCTAGATGCTACATTAGTAGCTAACTAGTTTAAGTGCTCTGATAATTACTTAGGACGTAGTAGCATGATGTCGCTTAGGGCTGTCAAATGTTCACAAACAGCCCTGCTGTCATTTATAGATTGTGTTGCAACACAGCCTTGACCACTGATCTTAAAGTGTACTCTACTACAAAGAGGTTCATAGACCATCGATTCCATCAAGGAAATACATATGTGTATGAAAGCGTACTGAGGAACTGGATTCCAGATCCATTTCATTGAACACAAAGGTCACAGATGCACTCTGGCAAAATAACAATTTCTGGCAGTTCTTTTATTCTTCCAATCAGAATGCCAGCCAGGTGGTTCTGTGATTTCTCCTTCATTTGTGTAGCTCCTTTGCGATGTCAAGTCCAAAGCTTGCCACGTATGCAATCATTACAGTTCTTTTCATCAAGGCTGTGTTCAATGGGTAATGACAAGGCATTTCCTCATATTATAACCTGCTATAACCAATAGGATACGACACAGAAGCTAACAAAGGCAGCTGTAACACTACTGTGTACACTTCCAGCACTCACTACGCAGGCTATAAAAATAGGCAATGCATTTGAGGCAGGCAAGATTTCTGACACATGGAATGAAACCTGAATAAAGCAAGAAAAGTGTATCTGAGCAATCAATCCAGTAACCTGGGTCTAAATATTTAATACAATTGGCACGACTGTATGTAGCAGTTTCCCTGATAAACCTTCCTGACATAATAAAGGCTTATTCCTATAGGCAGCTGGATCAATTTTGATGTCAAGTTGACATAGCACCTATTTTTTTTTTTTTTTTTGGTAACTTCTTTGTACAGCAATATATTATTTTATATCGTACGTATTCAGAAATATTCAAATACTGGTGTTTTTATTGATTTTTGGTGATTTTTTGTGTGTGTGGTATTTTAATCTTGCTAATATTTTTTAAGGTGCCATACGGGCCATTCGTGTATACCACAAAAGGACAAAAACTGCATACAAATCACAAATATCAGCTGAAAAAGGTTTCTTTAGGGAAAGAGTCTTTAATAAAATAATTAAGTGTTTCCACAAAAGTTGGGTTCTGCTTTGTTGTAGAGTAGGAACTTTATGGGTTCCCCAGGAGGATGACAAATAAACTCTAAACTAGAATAAATAAAGATTATTCTAGATTTTCCAGATTTTCCCATTGATGTGCTCTATGCAGACATCTACTGTGGTGAAGATGTTCAACGGCTGGGAGTTGGGCACCAAAGATGTGTTGGGCGGTTTTCACCATCTTTGGTGAAATGATGCAGTGTTAGAAACTTGTTAAGATCTGGGGAGACAGATACATTTTCCTTAGTCTCCTCGGGAGGTAAAGACGCTGTTGTACCTTCCTAACCAGAACTGAAGTATTATGGTGCCAGAACAGATCCTCCGAGATCGCAGGAACTTGAAGCTGGAGACACGCTCTACTTCAGTCCCATTGATGTAGATAGGAGAGCATCTCTTGCTTTTAGATTTCCAGAAGTCTACAATGAGCCCTTTGGTCTTCTTAGTGTTGAGGGTGAGGTTGTTGGTGGAACACTCATTGGTGTTGGTGGAACACACATCATTGTTGCTGATGTGACCTTAACCGTGGTATCATCTGCATACTTGATGATGATGTTGGAGTCATGCAGAGGCACACAGTCATGGGTAAACAAGGAGTAGAGCAGCGGACTCAGCACACAACCCTGTGGAACACCAGTGTTCATGATGAGAGTAGAGGACATGTGATTGCCCAACCTAACAGACTGAGGTCTATTGGTTTGGAAGTCCAGAATCCAGGTGCTGATGCCTAGGTCATTGAGCTTGGAGATCAGTTTCATGGGGAACACAGTGTTAAATGCCAAGCTAAAGTTAATAATCAGCATCCATAGGCAAGTGTTGTTGTTGTTGTTGTTGTTGTCCGGATGGGTGAGGGCTGAATGAAGAGCAGTGGAAATGGCATCCTCTGTCAACCTGTTTGGGCAGTAGGCAAACAGGTGGGACTCCAGTGTAGGTGGCAGACCTGCTGTGAGGTGACTCAGAACCAGTTTCTCCAAGCATTTCATTACAATGCGGGTGACTGCAACAGGGTGGAAGTCATTTAAGCATGCTGCAGTAGAATGCTTAGGCACCGGTATGATGATTTTTGTCTTAAGGCAGATGCCAGAATGTCAGAACATGTTCAGAATGTGACATTAGAGATACAATAGATGTGACATTTGTATTTTGGTGATATTACATTTACAAATCAGTATGCACAGTAAAGGTTAAAGACGTTTTAAAGGTACAGTTTCCTTCACAACAAGCTATATTCAAATAAATAACTCCAAAAATGAATAAAAACAGCATTTTGCCAGTCCCACTTTACCTTGAAATATAATCATTAAAATGCTTCTTTCTTCCCCTTTACTCTGTGAAACATCTGATGCTTTCCACAAAAAGGTTATGAAGAATATGCATTTTAGTTTCTTCACTCAACCCTTTTACCTGAACACATTCAACCCAATGAAATATTTGGAATATTCTACAAGTCATATGTTCAACAGGAAGCTGCAGCATCCAAATTTCCTGAAGTTCTCTCCTCATTAGAGACTGAATGGAAGTTATTAGCATAAAATATATGGATGCTAGTTAACTATATATTGTGTATTTGTATGCTAAAATGAAATTCAACCCTGTTACTCGTTTAAGAGCAAAATGCAGCCAGTGTTTGCTGGTTAATCGCATGATTCCATGTTGAAAAGGGATTTTTAAAAAGTTTATTTTTTTAAGAGATACAGGGGCAACAAGGCACCCCAAATGTGGCATCACCTGACTACTTTTTGTTTTATTTTGTTTCAAAATGAAAATGGGAAACAAGAAGACAGTTTGCAGTTTTAGTTTTTCTTCCTGCACAGTAAAATAGGAAATGAATTCATTTTTTCATAAAATTATCTTTTAAAAATATACTTGTATACTTGTTTCTTCCCCACAAAGTCTAGAAATCAAATATTCACAAATCCTAATATTAAAAAAATCTCCTGCAGTACATTTCGGTGTTAACTTCACAGCAGGCTGGTGCCCAACGTTGTGGTTCAAGGCTTCCGTAATCACCTACATTTCACTTATTAATATAAATCTAAATTGTAAATGAAAAGGCTTGACTTGGGTTCATCACTGAGCTCAAGGCTTTGTTAAAATGTCTGAAAACGTTCTGTACAGGACCAGAAAAGAAAGGAAGAGTCCTTGAGTAGCGCTTTTGTTCAAAGCGTGGATAAGCTGTATGATATTGCTGATATAAAGAAGATCACAGACGGTTTTGCTGTGCCAGATCAAAGCATCAATCTCAGTGGGATGTCAACCAAGCAAGCGAGAGGAGCACAAAGAAACACAGCAAAACACCATCATCTATGCAAAATAACCCACAAAAGCAAAAAGAACAATATCATTCATGCGAATCATAGCTCTTCCACACAAGGTTTTACAATGCACAATGGAATCCTTTCTTCCACTGCTCCATCCTGGGAAATGATGTGAACATGTGTGAGTATGAGCACTGCCATGGAGAGAAATCACACCAATGCCTTATACAGTATGTTTTAAAAAAGCTTTGTTTTGATGGTAGGAAATAAAGTTCTCAAACCTTTAGCAGCCAATACAAGGTTTTACAAAAACCCCAAAAATATATTCCATATTTCATTCACATAAACCCCATCTTTTCTTTTTTTTATTGTATTATTTAAACTTGTACAATAATAGTTTGACTATCTGTTGAAGTGAAAGAGATTTTTTTTTATTCCTGGACTTTCCACTCACAGAGCACATTTTCAGGCTGACACTATTAGTCCAATTAGATTTTTGAGTTATTGTCATTCTTTTCTCTAAGGAACCTTTCGGTTCATGATTCTTTAATGTTTTTTTTTTTTTTATTGTAGCCACAATGAAATGACAAAAAAAAAAATTTGAAGGTCCATCACAAGGCAGTTTGACTAACATTTCAAACATATTTACATTTTTCTTACCACTAACTGTTCAAACACCGATTTTTTTTAAAGATGTGATGCCATGGACTTTTCTTTTTTTTGTCTAGTGATGGTATATTCTTTCGAAAAGCTCAGTATGTCACAGTGTGCAAGAATGTGTTTTCCTGTTGGAAACTAGCATACAAATGTGGGAAGAGCCAATCAGATTGCACCCTTCAAGATTCCGTATCTTGTAACCAGAAGAGTGTACAAAAAAATTTCCATGAAGAGTCCATGAAGGATTCTGTAAGGAGAAATGTGTCAGAGGTAAAGCTGTAACTTGAAGTTTTCTTCAGTTTGCTCTTTACAGTTTCTCAAAAACATGACAAGATTAAAAAAAAAGAGAGGTTGGTAAGGGAACAACTTTTTATAGCTGCTATAACGTAAGTGAGAACAAGAACTAATTCGTTTCATGGACGTTCCACAACATTAACTGTAACCATAAATTGATTAAAAAAAAAAAAAAGTACAGTGTAAAAGTACAAATGGCTGTGGTAACTTCAGGACAAGCTTTTATAGGAAAATGATACACTTCCAGGTGGTAACAGTAACTCCACTTCATCACAGCACCCCATTGTTGATTATTTTCCCGTAACAGCACAACATGGTGTGGTTTACTCCTTATGTACAGAATGTACAGGGGCGCACCTTGAATTTTTACAAAAAGTTACACCTAAGGTGTATTGATCTGAAAAATCTCATTAACATTGTCTACACTAATGGCCTATTAAAAGCACCCAGGAAAATGGGATGTGAGAAGACTGTATAACATTATAAATCACTCCTTGACACCGTGGTAGTTAATTATATCATCACTGCCATTAACCCTGGGGATCTTTCCTTCATAAGAGCTCGACATCACACTTATCACACTCACCATTGCACCTACAATGTTAATGAGAGATCAGAAGAGCTTCAAGAGTTGAAAGTCCACAGACGATAGAGAAGCCGTGTGAATCCAAATTCTCCTAAGTACTTTATTCTACAGCGATTACACACTTTATTAATCTTGACATCATTTTCAGCCTTATAAAGAGATGAATCATCTAATTAATTCTGTACTAATCTGCAACAACAACAACAACAACAACAACAACAACAACAGCAACAAAACATCTTTTCCAAGCAAAGATAAAAGGTTTGAGGAATGCAGGGTGAAGCCGTAAGAACACTATTTCCTCAGGCATGCTTTGAATTCCCCTCCAAAACAGACGGAAACTTATCTGCTTAGGGAAACACTCGGCGTGAAGCAACAATAGAAACAGAACACAATGTGGATCTTTGACAGGAGTTTAGAAAGTAAAAGGAGAATTGTGTCGGGGAGAGCAGAGCTTGCAAAACACGAGCAGGAAATGTCTGCTGCCAACCAGCATCACTGTGTGTGGGTTTAAAACAAGCCCCAGGGCATTAGCAAAAAAAATAAATAAATAAATAACATCTTTAAACATTAGCATTCATTTATTCTGTCATTTTGTTTCATTAACATAACACTGTTTAGTTACAATACTTGTACATTTTCTTTGACCTTTTGTACTGATGCCGTATTATAATGACTTATATTGTTTATGTAATTTGTATTCCCTGAATCTGTTTAGTTAAATGATTTGTTTAGATCAAAGTCAAAGTCAAAGTCTGCTTTATTGTCAATTCTAACGTAATTACGTTACTCTCAGACCCAAAGTGCATACAGATAACAACACACAAAAGAAAAAAGAAAGGAAATGCAAATGGAACAAATAAATTCAAACTGAAGAATCATTTTTGACAACCAGAGCAACACAGACTATTATTGTATTATATTGTACTAAAATGTACAAAATCTCCAGCTCAGCCCACACGAGCCAGAATTGGACTCAATGAACTCACTGACTCAAACGATTCACTGAATGACAAGAATGAATCTCAGCCATGACTTTACTGATTCACGGAACAAGTGAAGAGTGAATCTGATTCAAATTCAAACAGTGATCTGCTGAAAGACAGTGGAGCGACTCTCAGTCATGACTATAAGGGTTCACTGATTTAACCACTTATCTGCTGATCTACAGAGGAGTGACTCTTAAGCTTGACCAACACTGATTCTCTGAATGACTGATGATTCACTGATTCAGACACTTATCTGCTAAATGACAGGCGTGAATCTCATTCATGACTGGAAGAATTCACTCATTCAAACCATGATTCATGGAATAAGTGAAAAGTGAAGCTCGATCATGACCAGAAGGATTCACTGATTCAAGTCTAGTCAAGTCAAGGGAGTTTATTGTCATTTCAGCCATATACAAGTACATAGCAAAACAAAACAACGTTTCTCCAGGACCAAGGTGCTACATAAGTCATCACAGAAC
>CM074939.1:16499082-16511943 GCA_037576815.1 Pangasius larnaudii | reverse complement strand
CTTCATTCTGAACACAGCCACATCCCCAGTTATAAGAGGGTGTGCACACTTAGGCAACCACATTATTTTGTTTTTTTTTATAGATTTTTATAGATACAGATCAGATACAGATTCATGTGTACAGGTTATAGGTCACATGAAAGGCTGGGGTTGGTTCCTTGGCCTGAAATCGAACCACAGCAGTGAAAGCACTAACCACTAGTCCTCTAGGGACCAACAAAGAAAACAGGGCAACTATGTTAAATACAACCAGGTGACATTAGCAAATTAGCAAACCTTCTCAACATGATTTTTCAAATTAGATGGAGTCCATGTCTTCTAGGAAGGCCAAGGAGATGCACCATTTTATATGAATCTTTACATGCAAAGCATGAAAAGATCACAGCAGATGATGAATTGGAACAATTCATTATAGTTTTTTCTACATTGATTAACTTGATTGGATGCTTTAAACTGAAGCGTAAATAACTGTACAGGAACCAATTCTATTGACATATAGAGTGCAGTCACTGGCTTAATGAGAGAAGAGACCTTCAAGCTATCTAATGAGTACTTCCAGGTTCTAAGTAAAACTGTAAGGAGTAAAAAAAGAAACTTTTCTTGGAAATGTATTAAATAAATAAGAGTACAATAATTTGCAATACTTAAGTAAAGTATAAATACACCAAAATAATGCTTATTTCCACTCCCATGCAAAACACTCAGTACTGTCTTTACTCTTCTACACCTGGATACTGTAACTGAACAGTATACACTATATACCTGTGATTTATAATTCCGTTTGAGTCTCAAGGTTTTTTCCTCATGTCATCTCAGGGAGGATTTCCTCGCCGCTGTCATCTCTTGCTTGTTCATTAGGGATCTAAATCTACATCCACATTACTGTAAAGCTGCTTTGTGATGATTATTAAAAGCTGAATTGAATTAAATGCTAATTTCATGCATTATAACATTTACTGGAGATTTCAATCAGATCAATAAATGGGAAATTTCAAACCGTGTATATTCACTAGACTCATATCACACACACACACACACACACACACACACACACAGCTGTCATCACTGAAGTCAGAGAATTCAATAGGAAGTGGGAAGCTTTTCAACATTTGTGTCAACCACGACAAGGGGATGAGAGAGAGAGAGACAAACAATCTCAAATGACAAATGACAGCTAATACAAGAGGCTTTTAAAATGAAAGGCTGAATGGCAGAAGGCATCTGAGCATCATTAACCAATCAGCCCGGCTCTGATTTGAGCAATCATCCTAACAGGAAGACTTGTGTAGCTGCAGAGAGAACCCTCGTGCCATCAAGGCTTTTGTGATTACTCGTGCAGCACTCTGTAATCTGCAGGGATTGGTGTGTGACGTGGGGACGGCAGGGGTGATGAGGCTAGGACATACAGATGACTCTCTTTTGGGAGGAGGGAAAAGGCCAAAGCAATTGGCCTGAACCCGGCAGAGACTGACTCACTGCCATTCTCTCTGGTGTCCTTCAATTTCCACCTCTGTCCACTTCACTTTGTCCCTCATTCTGTCTTTCTGTTTGTCAATCACTCTCTATATCTCTTACTCATAGTGGACTCGCAAAATCCACAACTCTGGCACAACAAAATGAACGTCAAAACTTTGGGACATGCAGGATTGATGATATATGTTTCATTGTCTTAAATGTGATCTAGTAGAAATGTGTAAAAAAAAAACAAAAAAAACAAACAAAAAAAAATATATTAATCAGAAATTCGGTCAAAGATAGACCCAGTTCAAACTGTAAAGGAAAATGGTTAAAAACTGATATTGCTCTCTAAAACTGATGCATGTGAGAGAGAGAGAGAGAGAGAGAGAGAGAGAGAGAGAGAGAAACTAACTAATATGACTAATATGGCTAACTAAAATAACTAACGAATATAATCAACAAACTGTTAATAACTTCCCATTTCTGTAATGCCTTGGCAAAACTGTACATGTATACAGTCATGGCAGCTTGTTGAACTGAACTGAGAGAGAGAGAGAGAGAGAGAGAGAGAGAGAGAGAGAGAGAGAGAGAGAGAGTTTGGAAATACTCTGGATTCAACAACAGTTCAGCAGGAAATGCAAAAGCACTGCTATTTGCAAAACTTCAAACACTGCCATAAACCTCACAGGCACCTCAGAAAAACTTTGCTTACATATCTA
This sequence comes from Pangasius larnaudii, assembly GCA_037576815.1. NCBI lineage: Eukaryota > Metazoa > Chordata > Actinopteri > Siluriformes > Pangasiidae > Pangasius > Pangasius larnaudii. Next base: position 16,509,766 of record CM074939.1, on the reverse strand, counting down.
TTCTCAGGGGGAAACAAATAAAGATAAGGAAGAAATGCTTTGATATGGTTGTTCCTTACAGAATCAAAACTAGGACACATCAATATGCTTTAAACTTAACAGCTTAATCATACTGGACCGGACCTGAATTGGATCACATCAGTGCTGATGCGAATAGTAGTGAACTGAAGTGTACTTACGTTGTTTGTATCGTGTCATGTACTACATATCGAGACGTGTATTCTATCCTCTGAAGAAGAGGGAGATTTACACCCATAGTAAATGTTGACGTTAATACACGTGTATTCATTTTGTTTAATAAGTATTTTTTTCACTTCAAAAAGTCGTTTTTAACACGGAAGCCGTGAGGAGCTTGGTTTATCTGGGATGTTTAAGAAAAACCGTGTGGATGAAGCTCATCATGAAAATGCAGAGAGTGTGCAAAGCTTCTAAAGTACTAAATATCAGAAAATGTAAAATAGTTTCGATTTGTTTAACACTTTTCTTGGTTCCTGCCTTTTAGGTGGTTCTGGGGGAGGGGCCTGACGAGGGCAGTGCCCCATGACGACAACTTGGCCTCCCCTAAGGCCCCCTAAACGTGGACCAGATTACTCTGATCACTTTGTGAGACCACGCTGTGGCAAAGGAGCACTAAAAGAAAACACGTTTTCTAGTCGGAACCCTCAAGGCAGTGTTCGAAGTATCTCATGTGGATCCCTAGGGCAGATAGAGTTTAATAGAGAGGATGTTATACTGCACTGTGAACAGATGCTGTGATTGGCCTCAGAGGAGGCAGGTGTTAGCCTTCACCGTCCCTGGTTAGCTGTCATATAATAGGGTTGAGTTAGTTAGTGGGTGGGAATTAACATATGACCAAATAAAGGAGAAAATGCTGAGAAAATGTGGTCAATCCCAGATACTACTACTAATACTACTTTAGCTGCACAGAAATACTGACCCTAGTCAATTGAAACTGTTTAGAAACACAGAAATGTTTGTGTGTGTGTGTGTGTGTGTGTGTGTGTGTGAGTGTGTGTGTGTGTGTGTGAGTGAGTGTGTGTCCTCCTTCTCACTAGGGGGAGCTGCCACCATGCTGGACTGCTGATTGCTATGGGTGGGGCACTTCCTGTAGTGGAGGTAGAGTGTAAAAGAGAAGAGAAAGGGAAGGTGATGGACTCCTTTGACCCCCTTGTATGCTTTGCCTTCTTTGGGGTTGTGCTAATTTTGAACTTGTGTAGCGTTAGAGAGTTTGTGTAAGAATGTGAAGTTCCTGAAGATTGGCGTGTTACGTAAAAAAATGTCTGCTTGTCGCCACTGCTGAAAGGGAGTAAGTGCAATTTTCTTTATCACTTGCCTCCTGCTTTAGGGTTAGAAAAGGAGCCATTTTGTAGTTACTTTTTTTTGTTAATGTTTAGTTGAGGTAGTTTTGTTTGGGTAGTTTGTGTTGGGTTTTGTTCATTGTTTTGACCTCGGTAACACCAAGAGGAATGGCTGCCTGTTTTCTTGTTTGGTTGGGTGCATTTTTAAAAGTAGTCACAGTAAAATATTAACCATTTTTTTTTAAATTTCTGTGTTTGTGATAGAGGTTGTATGGACTAGTCGAGTAATATATTCCCCAATTGCTGCTGTAGGCCGATTCTACAGTCAGCTGCACAGTCGGAAAACTTTTCTATCATGTAGCATGAAGTGGGTGGGTTTGTGAGACTGATTGATTGATTTTTTTTTTTTTTTCCCCCTTTCTTTCCCCCTCTCATCCCATTCCCACCCACTCATCCATATGAGTGCATTTTAAGACCTGGTACTTCCTAGAATAGTGTAACATGGTACACAGGTTTATTATTTTGCAGTTGCACTGATTTATTTACTTTCATCTTTAACAGCGTAACCTAATACAGCGTTGAAGCTGGAAATGTGATGTATAGCCTGTGTAAGGCTGTTAACAGATGTGCGGTTTCTTTGCTGCATTAAAAAAAAGCCTAAAAATAACTACACCCTCAAACTATTTTTGCATTAAGTATGAAAAACATGACTACTGAACTATTTTATAAATTACTGGTTGATTATAGGTTGCACAGAGATTTTCACTAGTTTGTGGTACATGTGTTTATATGGTTTCTCTCTCTCTCTCTCTCTCTCTCTATCTATCTATCTATCTCTCTACCATAGCATGTAACACTGCATAATTCCATATGTGTTCATTCATAGTGATAATGTCTTTGTTGTTATTCCAAAATAGTAAACTTTTTTTTAAAAAGTAAAAATGAAGAAATCCCTTGATGCTTAAATCCAAACCAAACAAATAAGCGATAACAGGAACTAACTTGATTCATGGAAATTCTATAACGTTGATTGTAACTACAAACAGTTAAAAAGTATGATGTCTTTAATAAAAACATTGTAATCGTTGGGCAAATTTCTGTGGTATAAGAGGAATAAAACGCTTCAGGATGTGCTGTTATAGGACAATGAGCAACTTCATGGTGGGAAGAGTAACTCTGCTTCATCACACCACAGCATCACTGATTATTTTTGCTTTGACAGCATGACATGGAGTTTTTTTTCCCTTACATTATGCTTCTGTGAAATTCCACACATTATGATTCCATGTAATTGCTTCAGCGTGCTCTCACTGGGTAGCTCACTGTCTCAAAACTGAATTTTAATTGACTAAAAATATTTTCCATCAGCTCAATTTCAGAATGCCCTGGGGCAGATTGCTCTAATCTCTCTTTTTTTTTTTTTCCTCTGATGGATGACAGTTTTCAGATGAAAGTGTTAAAGCATTTTCGCACAATAGAAACCCCGGAGAAAATCTGTCGTCTCCTGCTTTTTTTTTTTTTTTGCTTCATGTTACAGAGACCACAGCAGAAGTTCACATGAGGAGTTGAGGTGAAATTTAAATCTGTGCAGATCCTTCTGTGGATTTCAGCCTCTCAGATTCAGTTAAAGGCCCCACGGAGACCAATCATCCTCTGAGCTGCGAACACCACTTCAATTCCAATTCATAGAGTGTGTATTATATTGCAATGAAGATACACTTTGCTCATTGAGATGATAAGCAGTAAATCTTCTCCGGAGGAGTTCACAGGAGGCCGTTCTAAGCTGATTTATTAGATGGTGTGTTTTTAATTAGGCATAGTAAGAGATTAATGTGATTAATGCATAGGCAGAGAACATTACCAGAATGTTCAGTAAGTTCAACAGGTTCTGAGAGGGTTAATTTATAACGTTCCAAAAATAGCATTTCTGCAATGTTTGAAAAATATCTACGGTAATAATATTTTGTATTCAATGTTATTAGAAAGTTTCAAATTTAATCTTTTTTTTTTTTGTCACATGCATAACCATACACAGTATGACTTGCAGTGAAATGCTTTATGCAACTGTTCCGACATAAAATAAGAAAATATAGAAAAATATTAAATATAAAGAAAAATATATACATAAATATATGAAGGGATTTAAAAAAAAAAAAATACCACATGACGTTCCAACAACTAAAAGTTTTTAGGGATAACTTACCAATTACAAACCCATTTCCAAAATGCGAGTAAAACCAGAATGCAATGATTTGCAGATTGCACAAACCCATATTTTATTCACAACAGAACATAGAAAACATAACAAATGTTTAAACTGAGATAGTGTCTTGTTTTATGGGGGGGAAAAAAGGTAATTTTGAATTTGACAGCTGCAACACGTCTCAGAAAAGCTGGGACAGGGCCGTGTTTACCACTGTGTAGCATCGCCTCTTCTTTTAACAGCAGCTTGTATACGTTTGGGAAGTGAGGAGATTGAGTGAGTTGCTGGAGATTTTCGAGTGGAATGTTGTCCCGTTCTTGCCTGATATAGGATTCCAGCTGCTCAACTGTCTGGGGTCCAATTTGCCATATTTTTCAGTTCATGATGCGCCAAATATTTTCAATTGGTGTAAGGTCTGGACTGCAGGCAGGCCAGTTCAGCCCCCGGATTCCTCTGCTATGAAGCCAATGCTGTTGTAGGACGTGCGGTAAATATGCAAGACCTTCCCTAAAAAGACGTGGTCTGGATGGAAGCACATGTTGCTCTAAAACCTGTATATTCCTCTCAGCATTGATGGTGCCTTTCCAGATGTGCAAGCTGCCCATGCCATACGCACTAATGCATCCCCATACCATCAGAGAAGGTGGCTTTTGAACGGAGTCAGATGGTCCTTCTCTTCTGAAGCCCGGAGAACGTGGCATCCATGATTTCCAAAAAGAAATCCTCAAACCAAATTTGGACTCGTCTGACCACAGAACAGTTTTCCACTTTGCCTCAGTGCATTTTAAACGAGCTTTGGTCCAGAGAAAGGCGGCGGCGTTTCTGGATCATGTTCATACATGGCTTCCTCTTTGCATGGTACAGCTTTAATCTGCATTTGTGGATGGCACGGCGAACTGTGTGTTTAATGACAATGATTTTTTTTGAAGTGTTCCTGAGCCCATGCATGTTTTTGATGCAGTGGCGTCTGAGGGCCCGAAGATCACGGGCATCCAATATTGTTTTCTGCCGTGTCCCTTACGCACAGAGATTTCTCCAGATTCTCTGAATATTTTTATGATCTTATGTACTGTAGATGATGTTTAAATTCTTTGCAATTTTCCATTGTGGAACATTATTCAGAAATTGTTTCACTTCTTGCCCGTGCAGTTTTTCACTGGTCGGTGAACCTCTGGCCATCTTTACTTCTGAGAGACTCTATAAGATGCTCTTTTTTATACCCAGTTGGCCTGTTGCCAATTAATCCAATTAGTTTAAAAATGTTCCTTCAGCTGTTTCTTGTTAGTATTTTTTACTTTTCCAGCCTTTTTTTTTTTTTTTTTTTTTTGCCCCCATCCCAACTTTGAGACATGTTGCTGGCATTAAATTCCAAATGAGCAAATATTTTTCCTAAAATAGTAAAATGTCTCACTTTCAGTGTTTCATATGTTGTCTGTGCTCTGTTGCAAATAAAATATGGGTTTATGTGATTTGTAAATCTTTGCATTCTGTTTTTATTTGCATTTTACAAAGCGTCCCAACTTTTTTGGAAATGGGTTTTTAGAACACGTTAAAATGTTCTTAGAAAAATGTTCTCAGATTGAACTTTTTTTTGACCCAAAAGAACCAAAAAGTGGTAAAGCTTTGATACCCTAAAATTGTTAGTGGTGTAATTGGTGTCAAATCTAGAACCCACTGGGAGAACCCTTAATTAGTTCAGAACAGGAACCCTTCTTTAATAAAAAAAAAAAAAAAAAAAGTTTAAGCACCCTTACCTATACAAAGAGTGTAAAGTTACTTTGCTAAAGAAATTCAGCTAAAGGAACTACAGTGAGATCTTAAACAGTTTTTCTAACTTAAAACTGGAAATAAAGTTTTTTTTAACACTTAAATAAAGGAAATGTACAATATTTTGAATATACAATATTAAAGCTTCTGCACTATTTACATTTAAGCAAATTAGTGATATTGATATCATTGCATATATACAGTAAATTGTAAAGTAATTACTCAAGTACCAGATGACTTATTTACTCTTACCCAAGTTCTTTTCTTTTCTTTTTACTTTTGCTTCAACAAAAAAAAACTTTATTTCCCCTATGGGGGATCAATAAAGGTACATCATATGTTAAAAATCGAACAATTAATTAAATTAACTTTCCAGCTTGTTATTCACCCTAAGACACATTATTCAGGACCTACTCTAAAAGATTGCAGTAACTGCAGTGAAAGAAATTATAATCTCATCGGAATGTAACTCCGGACTTGTCAACATGTCCTGGGGGTTTATAATCGCTTAATGAAATATTAATCATTCGCTTGCGGTCTTAAAAGCAGTGTTTCTCAGTGTGTACTGAGAGAAATGGGCTGTTTTTAATCCCCTCAGTATGGAGCTGAGAGGGCAGCGAGAGAATCACTGAACACACACTTCTCCCACCTGCTTTGGGAGAAATGTGTTTTGAGGGAAACAAATGAATGCCACGTTTGTACTCAAGGCTCTTTTCACTCGTCTTTCTGACTTGATTTTGAGTTTGAAACAAAAAATAAATAAATTAGGTCTCTGTCTGTCTTTTTCCAAGATAAAGTGGAACAAGAGATGCATTTTTCAACACTGTGTGTAAAAATAGGGCATTTTTTTTAACCACCAATGAAAAGAATAAAACGTGCAGCAAATACTGATCTGACACTTTCCTCAGTGCACTTAGAAATGTTTGATATGGAAAAGTATTGGGAAACTTCAGGACCGTTCAGTTTATGTTCGAGTCCTCACTCGGCCAGTAACAGTGTCCCTGTGGGCGGCTCCTGAAAGATGGGTAAGCTGTTTGCTTCAGACTTCATACAGATTCCCATCTTCCTGTCATAGCGTTTTGGTTAACAATGTACTCCTGTCCAAATATGATGCTGCATGCACTCTTTTTCCACTTTTTCCCAGTTAGCAGTGTATGTAGTGATCAATTGAGAGCAAAATCTTTTGGCCATGAACACCTTTGTCGTGTTTTGTTTTAAAAAAAAAAAAAAAAAAAAATCTGGACTGCATGAAAAAAGTAAAACACAAACCCACTGCACAATAAGGAGGTGGACTGTTGACGCTTTAGGGCTGTTTTGCCACAGGTGAAGATGGAGTTATAGATTCTGTTAAGCGCCATGACATTTTAACCTAAATTTCTTTCTTTATTTTACTTATTTCCAGGGTGGAAAGTAATGAACATGTACAGTACTCTCGTTGTAATACTTGATTACATGGTTCACTGTGATGGTACTTTTTTTTTTTTGTGTGTAATTATATCATAGCACTTTTATTTGAATTTTTTAAAAATAAAATATTTTACTTTGGTACCTTTTATCACTGTTAGAGGGTAAAAAATAAATTGTGCATGTGACCGTAAACCAGTGCAAGACTGTAAACCAGTTAAGAGACGTGCAAATTGTTAATAATCCCATTTCGACAGCCAATCAAATTAAAGCTTGGTGAAAGTCTACGCTTTAGCAGCAACGTCGGAGACAGGTGAGCATCAGTTGGCTCAATTGATCACCTAAAACAGTTTTGTTTTTAATGCTTGAAAGGAAACATCATGATAACCTGCAAATTCTATCTGTCTATCGGCATTTCACAGCTCAGCATCTAACCTGCGGAAACCTGTACAGGTAAACCATTAGCTAGCTGAGTGATCTAGACTAGCTACAGTAGCTAGAAAGCATTGTATTGAACGTATGATGTTAACATTTATAAATTAAATGAATTAAATTAAGCTAGCTCATTAGATTGCTAACAAACCTAGCAAGCTAATGAAACCCAAACAACATTAGTCAGCTAACATTTACCTTTATTTTTAAGCTGTTTATAATGTTCACGTGAGAACAAAATAGAAAATACAACACGTTTAGAACAAGAATATTTGTGTCAGTTGTAGACATACAAGAAGTAACTATATAAATACTATATACTCGAGTAAAGTAATTACTCAAGTACCAGATGATTTATTTACTCTTGCCTGATTGATTTTCTTCATTTTTTCCATTTCCATTTTTTTTTTTTTTGTTGTTGTTTTTTTTGTGTTACTTTCTTTATGTAAAACGACTTTGGTTGTTGGAAAGGCGGAATAAAAATCAAGCAATTAATTAAAGTAAACTTGCAGCTTGTCATTCAGTTATTCACCTTAAGGCACATTATTCAAGACTTACTCTAAATGATTGCAGTAACTGCAGTAAAAACTGGAGTCACAATAGTAATGTAACTATGGCCTTGTCAACATGTCCTGGGTTTTTTTTTAATCGTTTAATGAAATATTAATCATTCACTTGCAGTCATAAAAGCAGTGTTTCTCTGTGTACTGAGAGAAATGGGCTGTTTTTAATCCCAACAGTAAGGAGCTGAGAGGGCAGCGAGAGAATCACTGAACACACACTTCTCCCTGCTGCCGTTTGAGAAATGTGTTTTGAGGGAGACCAATGAATGCTACATTCATACTCGGGGCGCTTTTCACTCGAGTTGGTTTTGAGTTTGTGGGGAAAAAATTAGGTCACTGTCAATCTGTCTGACTTTTCCTAAGATAAAGTGGCACAAGAGATGTTGTGTGTGGAAAAAAAATAGGGATTTTTTGAAGAACGTGCAGCAAATACTGATTGGACATTTTCCTGAGTGCACTTAGAAATGTTTGACCATTTATTCTAATGGAAAGATTAGAATAAATTAACAAATAGACTATATACACCTTCTGGGGGCCCCTGCAGGACTAGTGGTTAGGCCACAGCGCTCTCACCGCCACAGCCCTGCTTCAATTCCTGGCCTGGAAGGGCATCCAGCATACAAACTGTGCCAAATCAAATATGCCGACTAATGACCCGCTGTGGCAACCCCTAACAGGAACAGCCAGAAGAAGAACAACAACAACAACAACAACATACTCATATACACCTCCTAATTTCACTTTTATCTATCAGCTTACCTTGACCTGACCTTAATTATGCACTAAGGTTCTCATTAGAGTCTGAGACCATGTCTGTGTGTGTTGAATAGTGAATAGTGAGAATTATTGTGCAACTTATATATATATATTTTTATACTGGACACACATTTTCTCCTTGAGGTCTAAAAAAACAAACAAAAAAAAAACAAATTGCAGGAAAGGTTTCTCTGAGCTATATATTTTCTTCTTAGAATTATAAATATCTGGAAATATACAGTGATTATTCAGTATACAGTAATTCTGTGATTTTTAAGATATTGTGCCTTAAATTCTGACCATCATTATTCATATTCCCAGTTCCAGGTCTGTAACTGTATAGACATTACGCTACATTCAAAATGGTAAGATGCATTCTGAAATCTACATTTTAGAAATATGTGATGAATCCATAAGCGCAAACAGTAATTAGTAGTACGCATTACTCTGGAGTTAAAAACAATCACAAACAAGGTGGCCAACATTCATTTTAGTTGACCTTGTTGATAAAGCATACATGGAAGGTTATTGGTGTACTTCGAGACCGTTCAGTTTGTTTATTTTGAGTCCTCCTCACTCGTCCGGTTACAGCGTCCCTGGTGGGCAGCTCCTGAGATGATGAAGCTGTTTGCTTCAGACGTCATGCAGATTTCCATCATCCTGTCGTAGAGAGCGCTAAGGGAGAGGGTGCATAGTGCATCTTGGTTAACAACGTACGCACCAACTCCATCGTTTGGGCTTGGGTTAGTGAGCTATGCCAAAACTGTGGTGGCTTTTTAATCTTTCCAGAGAGACTCTCTGCATGTCTAGCCCTAAGGTTTTGTCACACACGCTTGAATATTTTATGGTAATGCTGATGACACAACTGCGAGAAAGACACCTGGCACTAATCTGCTCTTTTTTTCAGCAGCCTGGACACTTTGGTAGCCTGAGCAAATTTCACATCTGGGATTTTAGTTAATTTATTCTCAGTTGCATAATTGAAGTCTTAAGAGGGTCAACACCAAGTCAAGATCCAGTCTAAATACATAAAAGCAAGACCCTGTCAACATCAAGACCAAAAACCATCAAATGCTTTTCACAACCAGATCTTTACTTAAACTAGTTAGCTTCGTTAGTGTATTGTACCAATGATCAGGTTGTTTTATAGGAGAAGGAATTACTTCTTGTCAAACTTTGTGCATGTGAAAAGACAACACTAAAATCATTTTTACAATCTCTCTGTTGAGACCAATACCGAGACAGAGACAAGTCCCAAGTATAAATGCCAAAAAGTTCATAGTCACCTTCTTCATCCCTAGTGATCACCCAAATATTCGGTTTCTCCACCTATTTTTGCAAACTTTCCACTGTTTGCCTGGTGCTCCCTCAAATACATTTCTAGAGCAAGAAATACACTCTGCATCTAGTTTCATAAATAACACACAGCTTCATTGCAGAATGCAGTGGAATTGTCTGAAAACAGCTTTGTATAGCAGGCCATGAGTGAAGAATTTGAAGTTTTTATTTTAAGTAATTGTGTCTATTTGAGTGAAAAATTCTGGTACTTTTTTTTTTTTTTTTATCGCTTCTGGTTATTTTAATGTTTTCGTACCTCACTAGTTTGTAACAGTTTAAAATCTCAAAATCTATTCAGTACACCTTCAACGTGTGAGTCATAATTTCACTTTTGTACAGCAATATTTGTTCCCAGTGGCGCCAGTAAGATGTCAATTGAAGCTTCAGCCCTGAATGCTTTGAGCCCAGTGCTGAATAAATTTTGCCCTGGAAAAGGCTGTAGTTTTAATCTAGTATGCTGGAACTTTAGGTGAACCCTGGTAGAGCAGACGAGGAGTGATAACTTGCTGTGCAAATCAAAATTCAGACAGCTGTAGACTTGCAGAATAAGAAATGCATGTATCTAATACATAATGAAATGAAAATCAATAAATACTAAATATTTAATGCTTGATTTAATACTGCTAGACGGATAGCTGTCGTTTAAGATGTGCAGTGTGAGCATGTGTGTGCTGTAGTGCTATAGTGGGTTCCTGCCGCTGTGTGTGTGTGTGTGTGTGTGTGTGTGTGTGTGTGTGTGGATTGCATGTCCCCCTCCCACTTCAGGGGTTTCCTCCAGGTACACTGGTTTCCTCTCCCAGTCCAAAGACATGCGTTGTCTGCTGATGGGCATCTCTAAATTGTCTGGAGTGTGTGAGAGTGTGTGAGAGTGTGTGAGAGTGTGTGAGAGTGTGTGAGAGTGTGTGAGAGTGTGTGAGAGTGTG